>OZ038320.1:16959639-17113691 GCA_964035795.1 Pterobdella sp. o SKG-2022
GGACAAGTGGAAGAGTCACGCCAAAGATAGTAGGATAAGTAGAATGCTACGCCAGAGATAGTAGGATAAGTAGAAGAGTCACGAAAGAGAGTAGGACAAGTACAAGAGTTACGCCAAAGAGAGTAGGATAAGTAGAAGAGTCACGCCAAAGATAGTAGGATAAGTAGAAGAGTCACGCCAAAGATAGTAGGATAAGTAGAAGAGTCACGCCAAAGAGAGTAGGACAAGTAGAAGAGTCACGCCCAAAGATAGTAGGACAAGTAGAATGCTACGCCAGAGATAGTAGGATAAGTAGGAGAGTCACGCCAAAGAGAGTACGACAAGTGGAAGAGTCACGCCAAAGATAGTAAGATAAGTAGAATGCTACGCCAGAGATAGTAGGATAAGTAGAAGAGTCACGAAAGAGAGTAGGAGAAGTACAAGAGTTACGCCAAAGAGAGTATGATAAGTAGAAGAGTCAAGCCAAAGATAGTAGGATAAGTAGAAGAGTCACGCCAAAGATAGTAGGATAAGTAGAATGCTACGCCAGAGATAGTAGGATAAGTAGAAGAGTCACGCCAAAGAGAGTAGGACAAGTAGAAGAGTAACGCCAAAGATAGTAGGATAAGTAGAATTCTACGCCAGAGATAGTAGGATAAGTAGAAGAGTCACGCCAAAGAGAGTAGGACAAGTAGAAGAGTCACGCCAAAGTTAGTAGGATAAGTAGAAGAGTCACTCCAAAGAGAGTAGGACTAGTAGAAGAGTTACGCCAAAGATAGTAGGACAAGTAGAAGAGTCACGCCAAAGAGAGTAGGATAAGTAGAAGAGTCACGCCAAAGAGAGTAGGATAAGTAGAAGAGTCACGCCAAAGAGAGTAGGAAAAGTAGAAGAGTCACGCCAGAGATAGTAGGATAAATAGAAGAGTCACGCCAAAGACAGTAGGACAAGTAGAAGAGTCACGCCAAAGATAGTAGGACAAGTGGAAGAGTTATGCCAAATATAGTAGGATGAGTAGAAGTGTCACGCCAAAGAGAGTAGGACAAGTAGAAGAGGCACGCCAAAGATAGTAGGATAAGTAGAAGAGTCACGCCAAAGATAGTAGGATAAGTAGAATGCTACGCCAGAGATAGTAGGATAAGTAGAAAAGTCACGCCAAAGAGAGTAGGACAAGAAGAAGAGTCACGCCAAAGAGAGTAGGACAAGTAGAAGAGTCACGCCAAAGAGAGTAGGACAAGTAGAATGCTACGCCAAAGATAGTAGGATAAGTAGAAGAGTCACGCCAAAGATAGTAGGATAAGTAGAATGCTACGCCAGAGATAGTAGGATAAGTAGAAGAGTCACGCCAAAGAGAGTAGGACAAGTAGAAGAGTCACGCCAAAGAGAGTAGGACAAGTAGAAGAGTCACGCCAAAGAGAGTAGGATACGTACCATTGAACTTATGTTGAACATCTACCCTACCATTCGTGCTGATATGACCCTATGTTTTACCGCTTGAGAAACGGAATGAAAAATGTTTTAGAGTGATTTTCGATTCACATACATTTATCAAAATAAAAATAGTGATTTAGTATCTTCTTTTCATTCACATTTCAAGATGTTTTGAGACCTTGCTTATACTTTAAATGAATTTTGAACTTTTTTCATTCGATAAGTGAAGTGAGGTGATTTAAGGCTTCAGATTTTGTTTTTAAGTTTTTCAAGATTTAATTTCAATTCATTTCCAATTTAATTTCAATAAATTTATTTGACTCTATATATTCAAAATAGATTTTTTTAATATAAATTATCTGTTAAAAAAAATGATATTTTCAATTTTATATTTTCATCAAACCCCAGTCGCTATTTGAAGCGGAAATCTTTGCTGTAAACTTTTAACTTTTGTTAAAAATTAATGACATTTTGTTTCTCACTTGACCCTAAATAATTCACTGCTGACGCGCTGGTGGCTTCAAATTGCCGGCGTTTTCATAAGTATATATGTTTATTTTCAGCATTGTTTATGAAAAGCTTTTTGAAAATATTTTTATTCAGTTTCAGTTTAATGCAACGGCTCCGATAATGTTAATAGCCTTACATATGATGCCTATAAGATTGGTTCATTTTATAAAGGTATTGATGAAAACAAAATCCACCTCTTTTCCCGCTTCAACTCTAAATGACACACACGCACCCGGAATAAATTCCATTTGATCTCTGAAATCAAAATAATGTCAGCAGTTCCTAAGACGTCAATTAATTCATTATAACTCAGTGTATCCCTTATAAATATCATTTTAGCTAGCGAAGAAAGTTTTTTGAAATTTTGATATATATATATATATATATATGCGGGCAAATAAAATGTGTTTTTGTAATCAACGAAAATTGAAATTTATTTATAGTAAATACCTTAATTAGTTCTCAATAAGAAACTAAATTTATCTTTGAACTAAAAGTTTTTAGTTACATTTAACTACAGATAGTTGAGCATTTTTTTAAATCTGAAAAATTTTTTTTGGTTTTTTTAGGTAAAAAAGTAGAAAAATGATTACTATTAGACGTTACATAAAAACAAACATAAATAAAGCTAAATCGCGGTTTTTGAAATTCATGTCATTATGAGTTATTGAGATCTATAAAATTTTAAAAACCTAGTCATTGCTAAACGCAAAACTCGACGAAACTAGAAAAACTTCAACAAAAACCACACTACATAGCTGGGAACGAACGATATGAAAAGTTGTTAGATACAAGTGATATAAAGTTTGCATAATTCATTCAAAACTACGCCATACTTGGAATAAAAATACACCTACAGCAAAGAAGTATATAAGTGAAGATTGAACACCTTTTCGATGTTTTTTGCTGAGTGTTCACTAGGAATATATCTTAGCACAAATGTAATTGAATATTTATTAAATCATAAATAAGCGAATCTATGTTAATTTGAAATTTCTTGAATCAACTTTAATAAATCTTATGATAAAATAATAATAATAAATAAATAAATAAATAAATCTAAAAGCAATTGAATTTAGTTGTGTAGTATCCAAAAACAGAAATCTTATTTCGACAAAACATATATTTATCATTATGGAAAATGTATTGAAACCTTTGGAAGACAAAAAACTAGATAACTATCCAACAATATAAGACTAAAACATTCGAAAAATAAGTTCTATTTGCTTCAAAATATATACAAATTAAAGACTTGGTGAGTATCTCATATTTTTTAAATTTTTTTTTTCTCAAAAAATGAGGGTGTCAAAGATACGTTCGTCACAGTAATGAAACTAAAATTGTCAACAAATACAACTTTGTCATAATTAATTACTAATGAATTATGACGAAGTTGTATTTGTTGACAATTTCTGTTTCATTACTGTAATAGACGTATTTTTGAAATCTTCATTTTTTGACGAATAAAAATAAAAATCAAAAACTAAGTTATACGTTTCAGATGAATTTAGTAATTTATAAAATCAAGGTAAAAATACTACGTCGAAAAAAATGCCCCCGATCATGTTATTGCTTATCTTGTTGTATTCCCAAAGGGTTCGTTAATGAATTTAATTATATTACTAATAATGACAAAATTTGACCAACTGCTTCGAGTCATTTAAAAATGTATTTAATAAAAATTTTCTAATTCACCAATTATTAAATTTTAAACCATTAAGAAATTCTCAAATACTTTACTTTGGTACTTGAAATTTTCAGTTTTTTTATATAAATTTTAAATATTTTTAAAATTGCTGATAAAAACTCAAATTATTTGTTTATAATATTTAAAAATTCATGAATAGATAAAAATGATTTGATGCATTTTAGAAAAACCAATAAAATGAATTTTAATACCTTGATCTTGACTTTTACGGTCAATCAGCCTCTAAATTTGTTTTTTCGATTGAATTTAAAAAAATTGTTGAAAATCAATTCAGTTGAATATACATTCACAAATATTACTGAGTGTTCATTATAAATTATTCAGCTGCACACGGAAACCAGTTTTTCTGAACTCCCTTCTCAAAGCTTTCAAATCAATCGTTCCCTCCACAATCACTCCTTACTCCAAAGATTATTCATTAAGCCTTTTCCTTTTCCTTTTTCATCATCATTTCGGACATCATCCACTTCAAGAGGTAGGAATAAGAGAACAAGCAGTGGTCATAACGATGCGTTTAAGAAAAAACGCTTATATTCTCCAATATATAAGTATCCGGGAAGAAAAGATGTTTACCTGGAAAGGCACAAATATGTCTTAAAAAGATCTATAAAAAATACACTTGAAAAAAATTGGAAAGAAAAAGATGGATTTGTTGATGGGAGCAGAAGAGGTGGGGTTTCAAACATTGTGAGGGATGGAGAGTTCTCAGGAAGTTTTGAGAATATAAAGAAAGAAAAAAATTATGAGAATATAACAAGTCCTTTTACGGATCAAAATATTAAAAAAATAATTCAAAATATCAATTTTATAAAAGACAAAAAAATAAAACGCATAAAAGGTGAAAATAACCAAAAGAAAGAAAAAGGTCCTATTTGGGAAGAAAAAAGAAATGATGAAAAGATTCATAATAACTTCCATAATAATAAAAAGAAAATTAAAAAGAGATATAAAAGAAGTCACGATGAATTAAAATCAAGCTACAAAACAACCCTTATAAAGCCCAATGTAGGATTGGACAATAGAATGAACTTACATAACGGTAATATTAATGTAGAACCTACCATTAAGAATGATTATGAGAGCAATAGAAATGGTTTATACATAAGCCAGTGGAGTGAAATAGTAGGGAAAGTCTTTTATGATGATAGCTATTATGATGGAAAAGAACAAAGAAACTACAGCCTTTCGAATAATGATAATGATAGATCTGGTGACTATAACATTAGTAGCTATTACTTAAAATTGTTAAATAAAAGGTTATTTGCTAATAGAAGCCTTGATGAAATCACTGATAAAAACATCAATTATTCATATAAAGAAAATAAATTATGGTTAAATAACTTTTTCCAACTTTTGAAGAAAAACTTCATAAGCCAGAATACAGGGGAGAAGTATATTGAGAATGCCACAAACAACAGTTTCGAACCTAACCAAATAATTAAACCTGTATTGAAAAGCTCGATCAATAATGCAACACACCAAATTAACAATATAGATGAAAACATTGATATGGCTAATAACTATGAAGAGGAGTGGGCCATATATGCACCTGGCATGGAAGGTGAGCAGGTTAGGAGGCTTGCTCGCAGACTGGGGTACCAACAAGCCAAACAGGTCTTCTTCCCATAAAATTCTGAACTCATAAACATGATTATGGTTGTTGAATTTTAAATTAGTATTTAAATTTAAAATTAGTATTTGATATAAAAAAAACTCGCCGAAACTTCAATAGATATAGCTGAGTTGTAAATTTATGAATTTTATAGCTAAATTGATGTATTCGTATTTAAAATTGATAAAAATAATTATATTCAAAATTTTTTCTAGACAGTTGAAATAATACTTCAAAAATCGATTACAATCAAAGTATTTTTCAACTCTAAAAACTTTGATTCATACTAGGGGCACAAGTCACTGACTTAATTAAAAGTACAAAGAACATCGCCTCCGCAAAACAATAAATACAAATGTTGGAAACATTTTAAATATATTAAACGACCTAAAGTTTTTTGAAATTTATTAAAATTTCACAAAATCCTTTTCAACTTGGGCTGCCATCACCAAGTGATGCATAAGATACGTTTTTTACTGAATAATTTGAATATAAACCTTAAAAAATTTATAATTAAAAAAAATAACGACCAAAAATTTAAATTCATTAGTTTTTATCAAATAGCTTGAACAATAGATTTTGAAAATAGAAAAACTTATAAATAAAACGAAGAAAACATGAAATTGTTAAGCTTTTCATGAAAGTTGCTTTGTGAAGTCAAGTATGTGTGGATCAAATGATCTTTCATTTTTCCAGCAAAAATCTCCACAACCCTGGTTACAACTGTGAACATTTTATACTGCGGAGCCTCAAAATTGCATTTTCTCCATCCTTGAGTATGAAAAAATGAAAGTCTAGATTTTTAGAGACATCTTAGTCTCTTTTATATAAGAATTTTCTTGAATTTTTTGTCTTTAAAATGAAGAAATTTTTATATACATTATTTGTTTCAAAATTTTAGTTTTTACAAGACGATAAATGTATCTAAAAAAAATTTATTTTGAAGAATAAAAAAGTTATATAAAAGTATATATAGGGTGTTATTTGAAACATAATACTTAAAATTAAGCTTTTTTTCTAAAATAATTAACACACTATACTAAGTTATTGTAGACCAGTTATGCCACCATGCTCAGTACTGCCATTCTCAATAAATGCTTCAAAAGTATTTCAGAATTTTGAGTTTAAAGTTTTATATTATTATTGCATTCCTAAATAGAAGTTCCTTTCTGAAGTATAGCTGTTTTGCGCATTTTTAAAAAGTGCTCACAAAAATTTGATTAAACTAAAAAATAGTTGCTTATAAAAGTCACCTACATTCATCAAAAGCCTATGATAAAACTCAAATAAAACCGTAAATTGTGGCATATCACATGCATTTATAAGAACTAATTTGAAAATCCTAACTAATTTGTCAAACTGAAAAATGTTGTATATCTAATATTTAATTAAAGGGTTATATATATAGAAGTAGAACTTCATATGAAAGTTTCTTCATTCAAAAAATGGCATCCATCATGACCTAAAGAATTCCTGCGCAAAATAAAATCTCTTTTTGAGGTCTTTTTCAAGTTCTGTATAAATTTTCTGACTTAATCTTACTGAATATTTTAGCATAGTGAACATGATTGGTCCTTCCTTTCATTTCTTATCAATCGTTCAAACATACATTTTTAACTTTTGAAAAACAAAAATAAAGCAGAATATACAACATGGTAGAAATTTATGGCAAGTTTATAAAGAGATAAATTACTTCGGATAAAATCGTTATCCATTATAACAACTGCATTTACCACACTTATGACACCCACACCCAGCATGGTGGCTCATATGCTATCAAGTCATTCAAGTGACGACTCAAGTCATGAAAAAATAAATGCTTCGTTCAATATATCTCAAAATCTGAAAATTTTCAAAGGCTTCCAAAACAACTCGATTGTGTTTTATTTTGTTTTGTTAGTGAATCTCCGCTGATGACCGCAAATTCATTCGAAAAAGTTAACGTTTGTAATTATAAATTCCCTTATGCCAGGAGTTGAAAGGATGCTTAAGATAACTGGAGTTCCGATTAGGATTGAAAATGTTATTCACCTGGTTACAAACCATTGATAAGTTCATAAAAAATGAATGTTTTATTTATTAATGGTTATTTATTTTCATTTTTTTATAGTATTAAAAGTTTCATTTAAAATTTCAAGATCGGTTTTCATTTAAAACATATTTCAACCACTAATTTTAAATGAACAAGTACTTATATACTTTGCTCTAATAGGTAGGAGGACTGGATGGATATTACGTTATGAAAAAAAAGTGGAGAAGCAGGTGGAGTGGAAACAAAGTGGTGAAAAGGAGAAAAAGGAATGTTGGTCTGAGGAAGAAACATTTCTTGAGAGACCCCAGAGTGAGTTTTAAAAACCCTACTTAAATTTATTAAAAATGTGCAATTCTTTTTGTCATATCTACTCAATTCTCGATATTACTGAAGATATGTGTTGAAAACTTGTGAAAAGTTTTATCATTCATAATGTAGAGTACTTGAGCAGTTTCAGGATGAAAAAGAACTTATTTCAAAGTATAATTTCTTCCAAATATGTTTTTTTAATTGAAGTATAACTGATAAAATGTTTCATATTTGAATCTATAATATATTTGAATCAATTGCTTTTACGAAATATAACCACCATTCTTTTGTACGACAACTTCAAACTGTTAGAGAATAAAAAACCCATTTGTTCAACAAATCGAGTTTTAACTACCGATAACATTAACCTTAGCATAAGACATTATCAAAAAATATAACTTGAAAATTTCAATGGTATTTATTATTTTTGATATTTCAAATTTTTTGGAATTTTTTTAAAGCTGAAGTTTCATTGAGTATTCATTGTTGATATGAAAATCTAAGTCTTTGTTTTGAATCACCCAATTAATAAAAAAACAAAGTTTGAGAAAAAAATAATCCCTTGGGTGCAAGTGCTATCGTATAAAGTTCAAAAAATATTTTTATAACCAAGCAAAAAGAACTATATCAATCAAAAAAAATTTCAAACTAAAATAAAAAATAATTTAATTTCAAAAATATAAAGTTTTACTGTTTTAAATGATTGATCTAAATCAGGGATAAATCTTAGTTATCCTTCAGAATGTGTCATTTGGGTGTTTTGTATATAACCATCATGAATGTTCACTTGAACTTTTTGTTTCTTATTTTTGAAATATGATTAGAGTTTTTTAAAATATTTTTTTTATTAAAGTTGAGATCAAGTTATGATAAGCCGATGCTCAAAAGACGAACACTTCTGTTTTGAGATGTATATTCGACAATTGAAATTGAATTCAAAAGAATTATTTATTTTTAATTAATTAATATTAAGATCGAATAATCAAAGGAAAAATGAAAAAGATTGCTGATAAATGCTTCGCGTGAACATGCGGTTTTTAGCCTTTCCAATTTTTTGCCTCTTTGACATCACAGTTCATTTTCGCAAATTGATGAAAAGATCTATAAAAAATTTTTAAAGTTAAACGTGAAATTCAAATTGAAATTTCGAGTAAGGTATTAAAATTTTATCCGGATTTTTGAAGTTTTCAGGTTTTAAGAAACACACAGCTTCCATGCTTTGATAATTTCTGCTAAAAATATAATAATTTAGTTAACTATAAAAATAATGTGTACTTATAAAATAACTTTTGCCCCATCATTGGCAAAAACGAGATATTCAACAAAAAATGAAGCCCTTGAACGGTGTGTAGAAATGTCACAGGCGTTTTAATTTTCAAATGGTTAAGTTGGTAGTTAGAAGTGGTCAATAATAAATTATTTTTAAAATGAAATTATTTAAATTATTTCAACAGTAGTTCTTACCCTTCGGGCATAAAGTTTCAGAGCCTCTGAATCGTAGACGCTCGTGTTTCTTTCTAAGAAATTGATATGCTATATTGTTTATTATTGCTATATTTTTTTGTTTCCTGTTATTATTGTGTTTTTTGAAAAAATTAATACATAAATATTCCATTTAGATCGTATCTGCCCGACCATAAGGGTCTTGTTTGTTTAGGAATAATTTGAGAACGAAAGTTTAATGCTATGATGAAGTTGAGGACTATTTGTTCATTTAAATTGTATTTCTATATCCTATATTGAATGGAGTTTAATGATAATATTGAACTCAATATTAAAACTTGACGCCAAAATAATTTTTTTGATTTCTTAATGTTGAGTTATACTGAGCTATAGAGAGTAAATGCAACTAATTTAAACAAATAAAAAATAGAAAAAAGTTCCAAATTCAAAGTTTTACAAGTTTATACAAAAATATTTTTCGAATTTTGAAATTCAGCAAAAAAGAGATTTGCAACTGAAATCTCTCGGTTATTTTAAAATGTAATTTCAAGCTGAAATTGCTAAAAAATTACGTTAAATTTTGTAAAAATAGTCTATTTAAAATACAATTCGGTTTGTTCAGAAACTAAAAAAAAATATATGTTATTTCCATTTAAATTTTTATAATTTTTTAACCTTCATAATGAGAAAATTTCAGCTTCATTTATTGTTTCCTCAAAACTAAAATTTTCGCCAAGTACAACCTCATCATAATGCTTTAGTGAAATTAATGTAAAATTTTATGAATGTAGAAAGTTAATCAAAACTAGCTAAGTGAAAATCAAAGAATAATATTCGTGAAGTTACTAGTTCGAAAAATGGGTAACTAAAGTTCTTTTAATTATACATTCAACAACTTTGAGATCGCTCTCTATGTTTCTTCTTTGGCTATTTTAATTTTTTTTCAGTATGGGGTCCCATGCGTTAGACTTGACTGTCAAATGTGGATCATTACAGCTTTTTACTGTTAAGTCTTCTTTTCTAATTTCAAGGCCCCACGTATTAATAAAGTTCCTTTGTAACTTGTTCTTGTTTTTGTCAAAAAAAAATTCATTACTGTTGGTTCCCCCTCCAAAATGAGGTTTCAGTTCCACAGACTTGGGCATGTTCGAGATGCCACTTGTGTTCTCTTCTTGTTTATGGATTCCACATTTTTTTCATGTTAAAAATTTTTTTTTTCATGGAAATAAATTTAACAAAGCCTGAAGCTTGATTTAGTTTTTCGAACTATTTGTTAAATTTTTTCAAAATTAAAGCCACATATATTTTCCCTGCTATAATTCTTCATGCACGTTTGTTTTTTCATTGTTTTTGGCAGTTTTTTATTTTTCTTTTATTTTGCTAGTAATGACTTTTTCTCATCAGTGTCATAAGAAAAAAATCTTTAAATATGAATTAACTCAAGTGACTAATAAATGAATATTTATAGTATATCCCAAATATGATACTGGTATAACATAATATAATAATATATAAATGCATGTGTTTTTTTAAAAATGTTTTTACGTTCTTTAACCATACAAATTTCATTTATAAAATACTTCAGCCTGCCACAATTAAATAAACACAAGGTTATCGAAGGATTGTTTCTAAAAATGAAATAATTCCTCAAGTCATCCATTTTAATAGATAACGACATTCAAAAGTTCTAATTAACATCTATCTTTCCATTCTTCATTCAAACACTCGAGGCATAAAAGACCTCAAATGGATTTCTATTATTGATACGTATGAAGGCCCACCTACGTGTTAACCCCTAGTCATTAATTTTTTACTTTGTAACTAATTATGGAATCAATGAATCATTTTTTTAATTATACTTTTTCAAAAGTTTAGCTTGAATAATAATCAAAGTTATAAATCAATGATAGTCAAACTTCTAGAATGGAAGCACTTTCGAATGCATATGAATGAATCTTAAGGCAGCTTTTTCTACCAAAAACACGCCAAAGATTTTGAGAGTTATTTTTATATTCAAATCATTTTAAACAGTCATAAAGAATGCCGTATTGAAAAATTTTATTTACAGGTCAAATGGGCAGAATTACAACGAATAAGAAAACGTTTCAAAAGAGATTTTCTTCCATTTGACCAAGTTTCTACCAATGAAACCCAACCTGAAGACATTAAAACATATAAAACAAAAAAATTAATAAACTATGAACCCTTATTGAAAATACCATATATAACTCAAGATTATAGCTTCTATGGCAGATTGAGAAAAAATAATGAAGCAATTTATGGGGATGATAATGATATTCAGATATTCAAAAATTATCATTTGCAAAAACATAGATTGAGAGATTTAGGAAGAATTTATGAAAAAGAAAATAAAAAACATGATAAAAAATTTTTTCGAAATAGCTGGCTTGGAGTGTTACCAGGTAAAAAAAAATTTGGAAGAACCGATGATGAGAAAAGCAATGGGGGTTTTGAGCTAAACATCAAAAGTTTTAAAAACAGAAGACATAAAGCTCATAGTAAAGAATTATTTAAATTTGAAAAGATGAGCACAAAATTGAAAAAAAAGTTTTTAGAAAGTTCTGATAGAGGTTACTATGTAGATGGGGCACAAGCATTGGCATTCAATGATGAGGTCTGGTCCAAACAGTGGTACCTGGTTAGTTTATTCAAGTCTTAATGTTTTGATATAAAATTCTTTTATATTATTATGATTTGAAAGTTTTTTCATAGAATTTAATTTCCGACTTTCAGCTAGTATTTAATGTATTGTAGTCATAATCAAATTTTTCAGTTTTTACAAGTTTTAAGATGGAGTTTATTAAGATCTCGATCGAAATGTCACTAATAATATTCATCTTTTAGTCTCATTTTGTTTGATTTGGTATGGTAGTTTTATATGTTTCTTGTTCTGTTAAAAGGCATTCTAAAACTAAAACTTGCGCCATTTTTATACGTCTGACGGAATAGTAACTAGAAGTCTGTTGCAAATAACTTGTTATTTTATCCGACGTTTTTACGGAGTATTTGCTTGTTCAATGAATCCATGTTTCAAATTATATAATCAAAACCGCTGATATGATTTTAAAAGTAATTTGTTCTTATTATAAAAAACTACAGAGAGACAGTAGTTACAAAAAGAACTATGCCAAGGAAGACCTGGGTGTTGTGTCGGTGTGGAGGATGAACATCACTGGCAAGGGAGTGGTCGTCGCCATTATCGATGATGGTTCGTGCTCTGTCGTTTTTTGTTCCTTAGCTTTTGCTGTATTATTTTTGTAGATTTTCATTTATTTCACTCAGCAATTCATTTATTGTGACGCAACTTTGAATTTGAAAATTAATAAGTTTATCGTGTGTCTTCACACATAAAGATTGTTATGAATATGGATCTGTGTAGTTAAAAACTTTCTACAAACTTGTTGAGAGCAGACTTAACTGAATCCTAATGGGAACCTGGAAGTCATAGTCATTGTAAAGTTAATCGATGAATACCTTTTTAAAATGGGCAGCTGCCAAAATAATACCACTACTACAATAACTTTGTGAAATTTTGTTTTAATTTGTGTTCAAAATAAAAAGAATAACCTAGAAACGCAAATTAACAATGATGAAAGCTTTAAAGGGTGTAAATAAAAAAACCCGCTCAAAATGCTTGTGTTATTTTTTTTGATAAATGACTGTCACTTAAGCCCTCAGTTAACGGTTTTGGTCGATTATTTTAATGCTTTTCGTCGGACTCACTTTGTCCATCGTAACTGTTCCAGTTGAACTACATTTTAAATAAATTTTTTTATATATTTTTTTTACTTATTTCTTTATCATATTCTTTCATTATCAATAAGTTCTAAAAATTCATTCAATATGTACTTTTTCAAGTCTTAAACAAATATTCAACATAAAGCCATTTTCAACTCAATTATAATGACATTCAATAAACATTGGAAACAATGCTTCTATGTTGAATGTAATCGTACGAATATTCCAGTTAGGGTAAATGGAAATGAGTATTTAAATATTTATTAGTTCTTTAAGCAATAGTAAATATAATTGAAGGTTTTGAACTTTGCGTTTCCAAATGTTTTTTAGCCTATAACACAGTTATTTTCAAATGAAAATATTAAATCAATTTAAAAAAATGAATACGACTCAGACTTGTCCTATTGCTTCACTTATGGACTAACATTCCAGTGCATTATTATTTGATACTTTGATAAAAAAATCTCGAATTGAAATATTTCATCAAAATTATATTTTGATTAATACAAAAATCTTCGTATAGAAAATAGGCAGCTCATTTCACATCTCACACATCCACATCACATACGCCCACATCCCACATCTTCCACACCCACATCACACACACTCACCTTACACACACCCACATCACACACGCCCACATCACACCAGACCCAGCTCTTATACCCCATCACACCACATCACTTCACAATCCATCCATCACTCTACATACTCTACCATACTAGAGTATGCACCACACACAACGCCACAAAACACCACCAACCCATTCACAGGCATCGAGTACAACCATACTGACCTAGCCACCAATTACGTTTGTATAAAATGATGTAGTCAATCATTCTTGCTTTTATTTTATTGGGATGATCATCAGGATGCGAGAGCCAGTGTTGATTTAAATGAGGACGATGATGACCCGTTCCCTAGGTATGAAGAGACAAACGAAAACAAGTAGGTTTTGTTATTAGCGTAATTTTAGAAACATTTATTCCATTCTTTACCAAAAGTTTTTGTTGCAATAGAAATTTTTTTATTGTCTTTATGAAATAGTAATGATTTTTATAAAATTTCTTTTTTAATTTCAACTAAAGGTTTTGTAATTTTTTTACAATTGAAGTGTTGAAAAATGGTTTCATATATGGGAGCATCTATTAGCATGAGCTGAAAGTGTAGTTTCCAAAGAAATTTCGTCAGTTGGAATCTGAGTCTCCCTTGGACTCAAGTGGCATAGTTTGAGCCGGTTTGTTTGTGAAACCATCAAGTACACACAACCACGTGGTGAAAGCATTCAGTATTGTAATTCATTTCGATTCTTCACAAACACTCATGTTTGTGCAAGTATTCGAATTTTATGAAACCTAAAACTATAAAAACACTGTTGTTTTTACCCTATAATCTTTTTCTCTTTTTTCATCAACACTTTTGAACATCAGATTTAGGCTTGAAATGCTGTTAAGGTTAAATTTTAATGTTGTTACGACATAGTGTAAATAAATGTTGCCCAGTCGTTTATACCTGAGCATGCACTTGTTCTCAACCCTTGGTCAAGTTGATATAAACAACACTGATAGCTTATTATTCCTTTCAGACACGGCACAAGATGTGCTGGGGAAGTAGCCATGGTTGCCAACAACTCGTTTTGTGGAGTGGGTGTGGCTTTTAACGCTGCTATCGGAGGTTGTTTCAGTTTATTTAGATAGTTTAGTAATTTTTAGTTGGTGTTACAAAAAAATGAAGGATGTGTTTGATATTTTATAGACATGAATCTATGTTTCAAGTATTTTTCAATTAGATATTTTTATAATAATTTTTTCAAAAAACTTTCAATAATGTCAAATTTTTAAAAAACTTTTAAGCAAAGATTAAATTTAATGATAATAAAACAAACTCGAAAATTTTTTTACGTTATAATACTTTTTTAAAAATTTTCATTCTATTTCATCTAGCATCAAATTGCCAATGCTTCCAAAAAATACAGTGGGCTATCAAAAATCCGCATATCAAAAATTCTTACTTTTGATAATCAAGACTGAATTTCCCATCAAATCATTCTTGAACTATATATTAATGTTGAAACATCAGAATAGACCATGCTCAAATGTATAAGAAAAAACTAAACAATTTTTTCAGTTTTTATGAAATTTTATCACATAAAAATTAACAGTTTGATGATAAATCTTCTAAACGTCTTTTGTTGATGAAGCAACATTGCTGTTTTTAAACTCTAATTATTGTTAAAACTTTTACCATACTTTTTTCAACACCAATTTCTACTTTTCCGCATTATCCAAAAACCCAGACAACCTCAGTTCTCGATGTGTTTGGAATTTTGAAGGATCACTTTGAAAAAACACTCATCAGCCCATCCATTTATATTCTATTGCAATCGTTCAAAACTTTGTAAACTTCCTCACACTAAGGTATAAAGCTGTTGGACGGTGTAACGACGGACAGTCTTGAGGCACAAGCATTGAGTTTTGGTTTGAATCACATAGACATCATCAGTGCCAGCTGGGGTCCTAGTGATAATGGTAAGAGTCTCGAAAAACCTGGAAGGCTGGCTGCCGCTGCTTTGAAAAGGGGAATCGAAAAGGTTAGGACATAATTAGGATACCGAACAAAATTTAAATGTGCCGGAACAATTAAAAATTTTTAAATTTCGAAGCTTTGCATGTTGAAATTATAAAAATTTTCAAGTGTAAAAATTGTAACTAAATTTTTTCCATCCATCAATTATATTTTAACCTTCATATTTAAGTTTGAACAATACAAAATACTTTCATATTTTTATATAAAAGTCTATATTTAAATATTGGTTCAAAAAATATCCCAGAACATTGATTATTCTGTTTATAAAAGTAATCATTAGTGAAAAACGTGATAATATTTTTATTAAGCTCATTTTTCTAAAAACAGGGAAGAAAAGGAAAAGGAACAATTTACATATGGGCATCGGGTAATGGAGGCTTTTACAGTGATAATTGTAACTGCGATGGTTATGCTTCAAGCATTTACACTATTTCCATAAGTAGCACTTCAGAGAACTTCGAATCCCCATGGTATGCGGAGTCATGCCCCTCTACTTTTGCATGTGCGTACTCCAGTGGTACCAGGGATGAAGAGAGAATTGTAATTGTTTCGTTTTTTAAAATTTTTGTTGTTGTTTAGGTTATTTAGGAAAAAATTGTTCTGCTACCAAAAAGTGTCAGTTCAACATAAAAATAAAACACAATGGTTACACAAACTTGAAGAATATCTCAGTTTAAATTTTATAAATACATATCAACTTGTAATCAAAACCAATTTAAAGCTATTTATTATTCAATTCATCCTATTCGATATTTTTATCGTTAGTTTTCTATATTTTTTCAATTGCAATCAACCATTGAGAAGCCGGTTGATTAGACGTAATAAAAAAAATTTGCTCGGCTTAGACATCTTTATTTCTCATATAAAGAAATCTGAAACACATCCACTAACATGTCAGCAGCTTTAAGTCTTTGAAAGTTTTTTACTTATAACCTATTTTAGGGCTTTCAAAAATTATTTTAGTTTTTAGGCAAGTTCTTCAGTGTTAGCAAAAGACTGAGAAATGAGCTTGTTCGAAACTGAACTCCATGCAAGGTTGGTGGCCTCGCCAAGAACAAATGTGGGTGTTAGAACCACATACCTAATGGTTCACTCTATCACATAATTTTATATATACTAATTTTTTAGAATTGAAACTCGATCATTTTTTGCAGGCAACAGCTGACTTGCACAATGAATGTACCCAATGGCACTCAGGCACTTCTGCATCAGCACCGCTTGCTGCTGGTGTCATTGCTCTTTTGCTTGAAGCCAAGTTGTTGTCTATTTTGTTTAGGTTTTGTTTTAGTGGATATTTTGCTTTTAATGATGGTGACAAATAAGAATTTCATTAACTTTATTTTTCGCTAACATCACAATAGTTATAGTATGCTAAGTTTGAGAAAAAAAATATACATGGTTACACAAATATATTCACTTATGTAATTAAATGATCCCATTTGCATAGTCCTCATCTCACTTGGAGAGACGTGCAACACTTGATCGTCAAGACTTGCAACCCTAAGCCTCTAATGCACAACAAAGGGTGGAAAAAAAACTCCGCTGGACACTGGGTCAATAACAAGTTGGTTTCAAACAGTCTTTTCTCTGAATATCGAAGTAGCATAGTTTACTTTTGATGATATGAAATATATAATTTATTAAACAAAACGATGCATAAAAACTGTTTGGAAACTTTTTAACTGTTGATTTAATGCGTCTCCCATAGGTTTGGCTTTGGCCTCTTGAACGTGTTCTCCCTGGTGCAGGCTGCAAACCCCTCCACATATATCCTTATACCTCCCAAAGCTGTGTGCATGGTGCAGCCTGTGGCTCAGTTCCCACTGTTTGTTCATGTCTATTTATCGTAGGATGCTGTTTATATACATCATTATGTATTTTTCATATAAAGTTCTTTTTTTTAACCTGAAAATGATGTAACAAGTAAAGATAAAGCTTCGAATAAATTGTAATTTCGACTTTATAAGCAAACACTAGCAATTTTTTAATAATAAAGTTAAAATTAACGAGTTTGAAAAATGTAAAAGCTCAAAAAACAGAAAACTATTATAATAATATTTTTCCTAAAACTTCCATTAAACACTCTAAAGTAAGATAGAAAGCGGCACAACACTGAGCATCCAACTGCCAAGTAATGGCTGCTTGGAAACTGTGAATGAAGTCAAATACTTAGAACACATTGTCATAGTAGTGGACATTTCTTATTCCCGCAGGGGAGACATCAAGATCATCCTTATATCTCCAAATGGTATGTACTTCGACTGACCTTTGAACAACATTGTGACTCATTTTTGTATGGTCCCAAACACAAAGTATTCGTTTTAAAAAAGACACGCTTTTAGTGAGACTAGCTTACATTAGCAAGTGATAATAAAAGTTGAAAAAAAAAATTTTATCAAATACTTTGTGTTTTTTGACCTTAAAATTTGATTTAAGCTATTATACTTTATCATTGTGAGGCATTATATGCAAATTTTTAATAAACTTCTATAGAAGCAACTTATTGAAAATAATTAATAAAATTGAAAATATTCATGTACATTTATATTTAGTTAACAGTTATCAAGCTCAAATACCTAAAAGCAACCTTGATACCAACACTCAGGCATGCAAACAGAATTATTGAGTGAGAGGCGTAATGATGATTCTAAGACAGGATTCAAGGACTGGCCTTTGATGAGTGTACACAATTGGGGTGAAAATGCCTGGGGCCTGTGGACTTTGCAAATTGTCGACCAAGTAGTTATGCTGTGTTCCAGCAACTTGTTTTTTTTATTAACAAAAATGAACAAACTCTAACATTTGCACGATTTTCAAACGTAATTTGCAATCAAAATTGTTTTATCACAATTAAGCTAAATTATTTTCATCAATTAAATGTATATAACTTGCATGGTTAGACACCGAGTGGAAACTTCGGTATGGTGGAGAAGGTGGAGATGCAGCAGCATGGAACTCTGATGTCTGTGTGAGGTGTGTTTGCAAGTTGGCTGAGATGCTGTTTTGTTTATGTTTTATATGTTATTTATTTATTTGGCTATGAAAAAATTCATTTTTTTTTTCATTAAGGTATTTATTTAGTTTATATATTTCTATTTTGACCCGTGAAAGTAGAATAATTATCAAAGTTACCTCTTTCAATGCCATGTTGGGTTAATAATTAGCACCTGTTTCATAGTGTTTTTTTGTTGCTTTAAATTTGTATTAGTGCTTTGAAGTCTAAGAAAAAGCGCTATTTCCAACTTAAAAATTTTAAAAATGCAAGTCGGCTCTTATAGCTCAATTGTTGAGCATTAGACTAATTAGCTAAAGTTACCGGGCTCAATCCCGCATGGGCCGGCAATTAGCACCTGTTCCACAGTGTTTTTTCGCTACATTAAATTCGTAGCAAGCGCTTTGATATATGAGGAAAAACGCTTGTAAATACCGCATTACTAAAATACAAGTATTTTTCTAGTTGATAAATGTTACTATGAAAGATGCTAATGGCAAAAAATATTAAAAGTTATATTTTTAAATATGAATCAGCATATTATTTTGGAATATCACTATTTACAGAAATTTTCCCAAAGACCGCAAGAAACCACGATTTAGAAACTTCATTGGATGTTGAGTATATATATTCGATGTATTCCGTCATTATCATATATCCCATTATAACCAGCCTAGTATAACCAACCTATTATAACCAACCTATTATAACCAATCTATTATAACCAACCTATTATAACCAACCTGTTGTGAAAGTAGATTTCTGTTAAAAGCAAAACAGTTATCACTATAAATTATTTTTATGAAGGTACTTTCATATGGATATCTATTTATCAATTTTGTAATAAAGAGTTATATAGTAAATTTAACTATACCAAAACCTTTAAAATTTTGGAAAAAGACCTTCTATTTATGAATTAATGTGATGTTAATTGAAAAGAAATACAAGTGCTTCTGGTGGTCGTACAAACATAAATGTTTTGTTGAAAATAAATATTTCTGCAATCTGTTTAGTTGAGATAATGCTAGTATTATAAAGAAAAAATGTATTTGAAAAATATTTATGTGCATTTTGGCTTAAAGTTTTTTTTGACTTTATAAGAGGTTAGAACCACCATTTTCAAAATGTATGAACAGCCTCTTTCAAGAGCATCTTCAACTGTCACCTCAAGGTGACAACCAAACTAAATTTTCTGCTCAACATTTTTAAATTCATTTTGGAGGTTTTGAAGATTTTTTTCATCTTGCTTTTTAACTCATATTTTTTGGCGTTTCGTCGTTTACATTAGAAATATTTCTTTGATCTGTTTTATATATAGCGATTTATAAAAAGAAACTTTTTATGTTGAAAAAGTTGGCAAAGATGAAAAAAACAGAGAAGAAAAAATTAAATTCCTTTCTGTGGAAAATGATAGAACAAATTTAAAAGTATAATCTTACGTCTTCTATAATTGCCATAAAATCGAAAAACTTTTGGAAAATTGAAAAATTTGTAAAAAGATTATTATTTTTCATTTTCCAAGTACTAGTTATAGGTTTCATAATAGCTAGTTTGGAAATAATTCATTTTAAAATATTTAGTTTTCATATCATTTTTCGCATTATACAAACAAAAGAACGCGTAATATTCTTTTATATATTTTTATGTAACTTACAATAGTAATTTTCACCGAAAGTCTGTTGCATGAAGGTTTCATTTCAGTTTCAAACCATAACTTTAAAATATTCATAAGCTTATATCTTTTCCTATTCCCATAAAGTTTTTAATTAAAATAATTTAAAAGCAGGTTCAAAACCAATTGAAGTATGTAAATTTTTAAGATAAAAACAAGTTTTAAAGTCTTGATGCAGCACAATTGCTTAAGAGGGATTCATTGTGTTCAAGAGAACGATTGGTCCCAAACCAAGTTAGCAAGGCAACTCATCACCCAACAAACATTCCATTAACTGCACTGAAAATATTTGTGCTTATTATGATGAGCAAAATATAGTTTCCCTAGAGCTATGTATTCTACTTTACAAGGATTATTTTTGTGGCAATCAAAGGTTGGTGGAGGCGTCACATAGGTCGTCGTAGTGGTTGTAGTAGTAGTGGTTGTGCTTTGGGTGGTGATAAGAGTTGTTGTTGTGGTTGGAGTGGCAGCAGCATTTGTTTTGGTTGGAGTGGTGGTAATAGTTGTTGTTGTTAGAGTTGAAGTGGTAGAAATAATTGTTGTAGTTGGCGCAGTTGTTGTGGTTGGAATGGTAGTATAAGTAAAGCCAAGATCTGAAAAGTTTAAATTGAAAATTCATGGAAACTGAAATTGAAGCATTATAAAATTGATATTTATTACCTTTACATGCTTTTGATTTGAGCTTACTTAGGATATGTTTTAAATCACGATACGATCGAACGAAATTCATGTATAAACAAGCTGGTTTTGAAACAATTACTATAAGTTCATATAGTTGAAGATTTTCTCTTATTCCTGTAACGAAAACTTCAATGTTTTGCTTATGAAACTTCTCTGCAGCCTCAAATGTTCCGGATGGAGAAGCTAAATAGTTTTCCGCAAAAAATAATGCAATTTTAGGCGTTTTTGGAATATTGTTTTAAAATTTTAATTGAGATTTATAAAAAAAATTTTTAACCTTAAACAAATTCAATTTTTTATTTTTTAAATGACATTTACTTAATTTTAAAAAGCTTAACTACAACCATTTTGTTTTTAAAAACAAAATATTAAACAAATCAAATGAAATTTAAGAAAGAATAGAAAAGCAAACAAAATAGCAATAAAAAACCATAAAAATTTTACGTCGCTAAAGATGAAATTAGAAAAAATAATCAGAATATACATCACCTACATCAGGCCTTTACTTTCATTATTCTTCTCAACCTGGGTTTTAGTGGAGGCAGATTTCTAGAAAATGTGTCAGCTGTAAGCTCAGCTGGTAAAGCATAAGACTAATTCTTTAAAAGACATCTTAAATATCTTGTATTTAATAATTCTCGTTTTTATTCTTCACAAAAAGGTGATTTTTAAAAATACTTTTATTATAAAAAAACTAAAATTTTCGAAAAATTCAATTTTGTCATAATTCATTAGATTGAAAGATCGTTATTTTTTCTAAAATGTTTTCTCCAAAACAATGATTGAGAATGAAAATCAAGAGGCAAGTTATAGCCTCTTTCTATTAGGCTTTTCACATACAGAAAAGCAGCAAGATCTGAATACAAAGGCTTAACCTATTTTTTTGAATCTATTTATTTATTTTTTCATGCTAATGGGAAACCAATTTTTATGTAACTTTTAATTTTTGTAAATCTATCTGTAATTTCCAAAATAGATTTCATAAAAGTATTCCAATAAAACTTCAAAAAATTCAAAACTTCCAAACACCTCCGTAAAATCCTTTTGCAAAAGTATCATTTTCAGTGCCCTCAGTCGTTTCCACGTAAGCGAGTCTTGATAAAATAATGGTCTCATTCAAATATACAGCTTGTTTGAATTTTTGCTAGTGTTCTTCCGACAATTTCATTTCCAAATGTATTGTCAATCGATGTGGCATCTTCAGCGCCAGTGCTCAAGCTTGCCAAGAAGGATAATGCAGTTACAAAAATCAACATTCTTTAAGTTTATTGTCAATGAAATTCACTGCAAGTAAACCTCTTTTTATAAACACTAAATCTTAACCCTTCACTTTTTTCGAGATTCCACAAATAAAATTTCAATGATTATTATTTTAATTCCATGAAATTTTTGGATAAAAGATGAATGAAAGTTTGTGTAGGCTTTTTATAAAAAGCCTTAAAATATTGCCAATAAGGTTTGATAGTCAATCAACACGTACTTTAAAGCAATATTTATACTTATTCTTAAATCAATTTTCTTTAAAAAAACTTTAATCATTTTATATAAAAGTTTTTATAAAGTTTCAATACTTTTGACAATTTAGATCTGCTCAATTTGATGCTTTTTTGGTAAAATTAATCGCAGATTCGATAAGCAATCGCAAAGACTTGGAAATTTGGTTCTGGGCATGACGTTAAAAGGCATCTGTCTTAGGCCTGAGATTAAAAGAAACTTGGCGTCCTAATGTTAAATCTTGTTAGCTGGTGGAGCTGCTACCCTTTCAGGGTAAAATTCTAAACAACCACTCACTGTTTTCCAGTAATTCTTTTTGGTAACTAAATTTATTTAGTCCAGATAATTTTTTTGGAAGACGCCAAATTGACTGTTAGTCTAGATTCCTATGTCAAGTTCTTTTTATGAAAAGAAACATTCTAGGACCAACACTAACAACCTGGTGATGGAGATAGGGTACGTTCTTAACCTACACGGCGGAACATGGGATAAAAAAAACTTGGTTAGTAATTGAGGGCCCTTGTACTTGTTATCAACGTTTGCTTAAAAGATAAAAGTGTACGTTTTTCTCGAGTTTTTTTAAAACTTTTAAAAATAATATTGGTATTCGTGAAGTTCAAAAATGAGAAGTAGATAAATTGATAAAAAGAATCTTAAATTGAGTATAACATCAGTTAACCACACAGGTTTGCACTTAGTTGTCTTTACTCAAAGCAGCACTCAATGAAGTTGTTGTTTGATGATGTTGCAGTTTGACTCAACACTGTAGGACTTCAAACGAAAAAAAAAGTGAACGATTTTTAAAAACGGCTTAAAACAATGACTTGAAAGGTTTTTAAAAACCTCTGCATTAGACCCATACTATAAATAGACTAAAGAATTCAAAAAACTTATCTTCGGTGAAGTTTAGCTAAAATAACTGAATCCAAAGCAACAACATTTTTAACAAACTCATTATTTCAAAATTTATTCAAAACGACATATGATATGTTAAGTTAAAAAAGCTACACGTTTCATGACTGACCAATTTTTAACTTAGCTTAACTTTTTGAACGCTTTAAAATTAACATTATTCACGATGAATCAGTGTGTGCCGCAAGTTTTAATTTTAAAAAGCGAAAATTGAGTTTTTAGTCTTAAAAGATAATTTTTTCATAGTATTGAAAATTCAGTAGTTGTTCTGTACTGCGAAGTTTAGTCTTAATATACTATAAAAGCTAAAACATTTTAATTTGTGTATAGCTTTAAAAAATAAAGATAGTTTTAGATATGTATTTCAATAAAAGCGGAAATGCAAATTTTGAAAAAAATGCACAAAATATCGATTTAGATGCAAATGAAAAAAAAAATAAAACGAATGAAAACAGCTTTTTAAGCAAATTCAAAGGAATGTTCCAAAATAATATGAGCCAATACAGGTATCTCATTAACAAATGGGTGAAAGGGGATGAAACAAAGATGCCACAGCATAAAAGATCCCTTAGTATGAGCACTGTACAGACCTACCAAAATGAGGAACCTTACTATAGATGCCACAATGGGGAACATTCAAAACAAGTGTTTGCAAATGAATATTTGAATCAAGTGTCAATAGATGGTGGCCACTCATCTGAAGAGCCAAGTATGCAAGCACTGTGTGACAGGAAGATTAAACTGATCAGACAACTCATTGAACTTAGACAACTTACTGGATATTTATATGTTTGTGTGATTTTGCTATTAGCAATAACTATTAAAAAAGTTTATTCAAGTGAAAATTATACTAATTTTATATAAGAAACATTCATATATGTATAACCAAAAAATCAGTACTCAGATACTAATTCATAGCAAGTATGCATTAAATTGATTTGGTCAATTGTACAGAGGAGCAGATCAATTCAGGGACATGTATTGACAGCAGTGACAATGACAACACCCACCTGGTGTGACCATTGTGGTTTGAGTGTGGGTGACCAGTCATGTCTGCAATGTTCATGTTGGTTGTTGCAATGTTTAATTATTCCATATTTCATTTTGTTTATGTATATATTTTATCTGTATTTCACACTTCAATTTTTAGTTTTGTATTACTTGTTTAAAGTAGGGAATTGTGCTATGTGAAATGAAGCAAGTAAATGTTTCTTTTAAACTTCTAAATGCTTCAATAAATCTCATAAAAATTCATGAAATTCAATGTCTCTAGTTTTAAGCAGCTCTTAAATAGCAGAGGGTCTGAAGATTGTCTTGGTGAATTTTTTAAAATTTCATTCAACTTTTAAAAGATTTTTAGAATTTGGAGTCAGGTTTTGTGAAGAAATAGGGTTGAATGTATATTCTGCATTTAGAGAGTATGGTTGAAAAATATAAGTTTATTTCTTTGGAGTTTTATTAGAAAGTTATAAAAATGCCAGTCTGGTAATAGAAATAAGGGCTGAATGGTGGTGAAAAAGTAAAAAATCAGCTACAAAAGTCGAAAAGCATTTAACAGTATGTTGTTATTGTGAACATGCAATATTGACAGAAAATAATTTTTTTAAATATATGTGAGACTTATCATGGCTTGAAAAGATGGTTGGTCAAATTCATTGAGGAAGACATTTTGAAAAGATTAGAAGAACAAATGCTTCAAAGGATGTGTGGTTTAGCTGGCTATCAGGGTGAACAACGAGGAATTTAAAGACATTATCATTAAAAAAATAAATCCAGAAAGTTGAGGATATTTGGAGCACTTTTTAAAAAATGAATGAGTCAAGGTTAAAGACTATAAAGAAAAGGAAAGTCAAAAATCTTTTAAAAAAACATGATGGAAATCTATTGTTATTGAGGTGTTAATAATATGGTAAAATGGTCGTGGAAAGATGTCAGTGACCTCATGAAAAATAGAAAGGTGTTGGCTAACAAAATAATTGTTTTGCCATTTTCTTCATCTATTTAAATTTTTACATTTAGTTGTATATTAACACTAATTGAAAGCAAAAGTGTGCTCAAATAATTTGAAAAGTGAATCTTGAAGTTATTCATCTAAAAAATGATTTTTACTTTGTTATTTAAAGATTGATATTTTGAAATTTCAACAAATAAATAGTTTTAAGTAAAATTTTTTAAAAATGTTATGGGTCCAAATTAGCGCCTATAGTTAGGCTATATTTCTATTATATCCTGGATATCAGTAGATTTCGGTAGCATGTATGAATAGATCGATATTCTGGCCTTGTCATTTGCCAAAGCAAATGATTCTAGTTGAAAATGGTAAGCTGATTAAATGGGTGAACGGCAGATTTTGAATTCAAATAATTTCGAGTCGGATGGTAGCTTGGCTGGCAGTTTATAAAAAAATTTTTCCTATCGAAACGGCTTATTTTGAAAGTTGCTATATACATCAATTAATTAATTTGGCAACTACTAGAAGGATTTCAAAAAAAATGTGATATGAATGAATATTTTTAGCTTCAAAATACACTTAAGAAAGTGAGGCCAAACCTAATGAAACAACAGAAACTGAGTGATAAATTTTTAATAAAAGGCATGTTTCGGTGGATGCACTGCATATGCTCATTTTTTAAAAACTTTCAATTTTCCGGACTTCCCAAATATTCGGACAATTTCAAATCCCGACTTTTGAAGATTTTCTGTGTTACCATCAATAATCAAGGCTGTCTAGAGTCAACTCCAGATACTGAGACATGTGCAGCATTATATTCTAATGTAGCTAATAAAATGTTAGCAAACTATATGTACTTATTAAAAGAAAACATTCACGAATTAACTGAGAAAATATACAATTTTAACGTAAAAATATAGTTCTTTGAAATAATTTTTATTGAACATCCACTTTATAGTTTGCTCAATCACTTGCCACGCCAAGTGTTCCCCTTACTTGGCTTTCCAATGCACCTCTTCTGCCACACACAACAATGAACTTAATGGTTAGTGTTTTTATTGCTCTTGATCATTCCTCCTTATCAGATTATTTTCAAATTCAGTTTTTTCAACCCCCAATGAAACATAAGCATATTTCAATTTCATCCTTCATCGGTATTTAATGCTTATTTTCCGATAGAATCACATGACCTTCACGTGGCCCAAAGAACCAATAGCAGCATAGATCTCAGCTTCAACAAGTCTCACCAGCCAATAAAATCTCACCAAAAATCCAGCCACGTGAATTATAACATGAGTGAATATAATTTGAATAAAATTAACATCAACATAGATAACTATAAAATCAATAAACGCAATGAAGACAGTTCTAGAGGAAATGGTGGTAGTGTCAGTTATAATGTACATAATGGCAATCGATGCAGGCGCTCCTTGAGTGCTGGCCATCGGGAACTCACTATGTATAATGATGATTGCTATGATGATTATAATGACGATGATGAGGACAGTGATTATGATGATTGGTATGTTAATAATGATGAAGATGAATATTATGATGAAGAAGGTGATGATGGTTATGATGTGAGAAATGATGAGTATTATGAAGATGATGATGATCATAAAAATAATGATGAGGATGATGATGAGAAAGAAGAGGAGGAAGAAGACGATATAGAAGATGAAAGTGATGATAATGATGAATATAACTATGATGAAGGGGATGATTATGAAGAGATGTCATCCTACGAACACAAAGCAAGGAGAAACAAGGATCCGCATGCTTACTCACGGGTTCGTTGGAAGCCTCCATTTGGTATTATAGTGCTTATCTCTCTGTGTATCTTGTTTTCTTCCATAATTTTTTGTGTAATGTAATTTAATTTAATGTAATGCAGTATTTATAAAGCACTTTTCCTCATAGATCAAAGCGCTTGCTACAAATTTAATGTAGCGTAAACACACTGTGGAACAGGTGCTAATAGTCGGCCCACGCGGGATCGAACCCTATATTTTAGATAATTAGTCTAACGCTCAACCATTGAGCTATATGGGCCGGTATTCAACAGTACGTCTATTTAATAATATCGTTTGTGTGAGCGTAACATAATATGTATATAAATTCTTTTTAATCAAATTATTAATGACAGAAGGAAGTAAAAAAACGAGGTAGGTTCATTCCACAACTACCACCACCTCCAACCCTATTTCCAATTCCTTCCCTCCATCAGCAATCACAAATCCACCACAATGGATGCTTCCGAAATAAAAATAACAACAATACTTACCAGTATCCTAACCAACATAGTGGGAGTACGAAGAGATTAAATTCTAATAATCACTTCCAGCACAACCCACATCGTAGTCGTCGTCTTGATCATGAGTCGAACATACAGATAAGTCATAATAGTATCCACATGCAACACCATCAACACGTGCATCACCACCATCATTATCATCACCACCGTTCAGCGGATTCAACTGCTCACAATGAAAACTCTTCTAATGCTGTTTTGAGTACTTGTAATGAGCTTATGAATAAGGAAGTTGATATTAATTCTATCAGTAGCAACTATATAAGAAATATAAGCACTAATAGTGATAGTGGAATTTTCAGTTATGATAGTTCAAGTCCAAAGATCAATATTGATGATAAAAAATCTGCAACGATTAAAAATGACATTGATAATAATGATTTAATTAGGAGAAAAGTGAGCGATATCACTTCAAACGACACCAAAAGTATTAAGACTGCAATTATTTTTAGTAGTGATGATAATAATGTTAATAACAATAAAAAAAAGGAAAATATTCATAATAATGATGATAATAATAATAGTAATAATGATAACAATAGGAAATCAATATATGAACGTTTAAATTGGGAGTTTGAAGAAAAAGTAAAGAATTTCAATAATAATAACAAACTTGGTCTTGTTTTCAATCTGGTATGCTTTAAATTGTGATACCGTTTTGTATTTTATTTAGATTTTCTAGGGGTTACTTTTCATCATTGTTGTTTCATTTTTATCATGTTTATTTTTCAAGACATCAACATCGTTGGAAGGCTCTATAAGAGTTCATATGAATCTTCTTCAACCAATCAAAATGCTTCTTTCAGCTCCTCCTATTCTTGCCGCTGACCAATCAAAAACTTCTAACGATACGAGCAATAAAAATGATACTGACCCAATTAAATATGATTCTAAATCTGACGCTTCAGTTAGTGATTCATTTCTCACTTCTAAATCTGATAATACAGAAATAAAACGTCTTGACCAACAAAAAGAACATTCTACGAATAACGACCAAATAGAAGAAAGTATTTTCTCTAGTCCCACTCACAAGTGACCAATTCAGCTTTAATAAGTGATTAAATCTCACCACAAGATACATACAAGTAAACTCATGCACAACAGATACCACAAGATATGCACTCAAAGGGAAGTGAGGTCGTTCAAACTGCCATCAGGCACTTCCAAGCTCATCTACATTAATGAGTATGCAACTTTCAACAGTACGCTTCAATATATATATTCATTAATTTTTTCAAATTTATTTCTATTTTTTGATCATTGTTTGATTATTACTTAAAACTTATTCACAATCTTATCAGTGCTGTATTAATCATAATTACGATAAACAAACTTAACGATTGAAACCCATCAGCACCACAACGACAGAGCAAGTGATAGGCCTGCTTCTCAACAAGTTCTGCATCGTCAACAATCCCCGCCACTTCTCCCTCTACCAACAAACATCCATCCATGGAGGCGTTTGCAGTGAGTCGTATGGTTTTTCATAATTTTTTTTTAAATGAGAGAAATTTTTTGGATAAAAATATCAAATAGGTTCAGAAGTAAATGTTTAGTTAAAAGGTTAGGCTTAAGAGACATTGGCTGAAGCTAGTGATGTAAAATGGTTTGGTCATAAAATGTGAGAATGTATTATTAAATCAATTCATTTCAAAATAAATAATTTCAAAAAAAGGTAGGTCTGAAAGTTAAGTTAAAAAAAAATAGTTTTAGAAGTTATTAGTTGTTTTAAAATGAAAAGATGCTTCAGATAGGAGGAAATAAAATATTAGTATATGAATTGCAAAATATGTTTTAAAAATGGAGTGAATCTGGTCACCTTCACTATGTTGGAAGTAGAACTGGATTTAGAATCTTTGTATCTACTTATTTTTTGTCATTTTTAGAGTGATTTATATTATTT
This sequence comes from Pterobdella sp. o SKG-2022, assembly GCA_964035795.1. Taxonomy (NCBI): domain Eukaryota; kingdom Metazoa; phylum Annelida; class Clitellata; order Hirudinida; family Piscicolidae; genus Pterobdella; species Pterobdella occidentalis. The sequence continues at coordinate 16,988,922 of OZ038320.1, forward strand.
AGCTAAAAATTGTTATTCATTTTGTGTGTTATAAGTTATATAAATGTTATTTATAATTAGTTATATTGATTTATATGTTACCAAATTATCAGCATTGAGAAAGCTACAAAACAATGAACTACCTTTATTACTCTGCTTACACTGGTTCCAACTAGGTATTATTCATAGTAATACATTTTAAATTTATAAGTTTTTTGAATTTTCTTTTTTGATGGCATTTTAAGTCATCATTTCCAATAAAAGATCTTTTCGTTAAAAACTTTTTTTATTGGGAATAAATAAAAAAATAATCCATGTCAACAGTAGCAAATTTTTAATTTGAAAAAGGGGAGGAGCATCTTGATAACAACAAGCTTATCCTTCAGGAAAAAGACCCTGGAGGAATCGCCGTTAGTTATTATTTAGATACACTCTTCATTGTGTTTTATTTTCATTTGTTTCATTCAGTTGAGCGTGGTTATAGAAGTCAGTAATAAAAGATCGGTGCTTAGATCACCTATTTCAGATGCACCGTCTTATTTAACTGTTCAAGTGCAGTTTCCATGTTCGATTTTATAGGGATAATTCGTTATTATCGTGTTGCTGTTTAGTGTGGCCAGAGGTGTTGTGATGATTTTAAATTTGGATAGTTTTCAAATAAAATTTACTTTGGCCTACTGATTGTTTGAAAGTTATTAAAAGTTTAATGTATCAAAAAGATTAGCCGAGTGTTGCCTGTCACTCACAGCAGTATAATCTTATATCGATAACGATGGTGATTATGAACCTCACACAGTGGGAACATTTCCAGCTAACAGAACTTAACAACTTTCTAAAAATGCTCAACAAAGAGGAAGAAGAAAGAATGGATTTAACTAGAAATAAATATAGGGTTGGTGATTTATTTTGTTTTTCCTATTTACACTTAAAATTCAAATTTGTATTCAAGTTTTGATCTAATATTCTGTTAATAATCACCAATGATTTATAATTAGTTTTATAAAATTTATATATTTCTAGTACAATTTTGTGCCATAACGGTTGTGAACTTAGATAAATTATGAAAAATATTTGTTAAATATTTATTCTTATTTGTATTACTTTCTTTTTATTTTATGCTTTTTTTCCAAATATTTTTAATCATTCTAGTTCCCGTTATAATTATTTAAGGTGTTAAAGCTGCATATAAAGAGGCGCCAAAGAGAAATAACCAACCAAACAAACAGTTTCAATAACTTAACTGATGTTATGGATCGAACTTGTATTAAAATGGGTGGCAATGATGAAGATATTGGTAACAAGACCAGTTGAATGACTGGCAGTAACATGTTTTGATTATGTGAAGAGTTATTTTTGATATTGTTTAATGCTGTTATATGTCGATATTATTTAATGATATTATTAATATCATATCAATTTGTTTGATATTAAACGTTGCTTTACATTGGAATTGAGTTTCTTCGATTTGTGTTTAGGCATTAATATTGGAGTTCGAGGGTAATGAAACAAAATAGTTTGTCCGTTTGCCAATTTGTTTCAGTTTCAAACTTTTCATGTTTTACCCATCGTGTACAGAATCAAATTGATTCACTTTTAAACTTTTCATGTTTACCAATCAATATAAAAGTATTCAGAATGAAATAATATCATAAGATCAAGTCTGTATAAACAATTAGATCAATGATTTGTTTTTAGCTTTCTCTAGTCAGCTTGAGTGTTAAACTTTCATTAATATAGAATCTGCTGCATAGGAGTTTTCAATGTTACTCGATTCTTTATTAACTGTAATTGTTGTCCCAGTTCACTATATTGTATAATATTCACTGATGAGTTTCACTTACAATTTTATTTCATTTTTGTTTGTTTTATCATGAGATTCTGTTTTTTCTTCTGCTATCTTTTTCTTCTAAGTCATTCTTGTTTTTCAAAACATTTTGATCGATTCAGTCAAATTCAATAAAATATCCAAATTTTTAGTTTCATTAAGTTTACTACCATAAAAATCTTAGACTAAATAAATGAATTAAAAGCTTTTTCAAACTTTGATTTAAAACAAAATTGTAAATTATGAAAGTTTTTTTGATGATTCAGAAAAAATCCAACGTGGAACCTGCAAGCAGGATTTTTATTTTTTTTTATATCTCACAATTTCACGTCTTTTTCTTTGTCGGAGAGACAAAAAACTGAATAAATAGTGTATATGATGAAAAATAATGAACAACATTGTGTTTAATTTTACCATATTATTTGTAAGACAACACTGAGCATGTAACCAGTTAGTCGGAGTTGTTGAATGATTGAGTGAAGTAGTTGAAACTTTCAATTATTTCGTAGTGACTGTATTCTTTAAAAACGAATTTAAAGTTGCTTAGGATGGAATTGGGTTTCTTCTACAATGACACTAAAGCTTTCTAGGCAATAGATGGTCTTATTTGTCGATTTAAACTATAATTCATTCCACACCCTCAAAATAATCTTTTGGATAATACTTTTCAGATTTTTTCAACATTCAACTCTAAAAATTTCTCATGTAGTTTTCTGCTTTAAATTTAATGTTTTGGATTGATTCATATTTATTTCATTACTTCCATGTTCCGCCGTGTAGGTTAGGAACGTACTCTATCTTCATCATCAAGCTGTTGGTCCTAGGATGTTTCTTTGCATATAAAGAATTTTTTAGGAACCTAGCCTGCTGAGAGCAGACTGATAAAACAGTCTGTGCGGAGTCCTCTGAAAAAATGATCTTGAAACAAGGTAAAGTTAATGAGCCCAAGAATTACTGGATAAAAGGGAAGGGTCGTTTAGATTTTTACCCTGAAAGGGTAGCAGCCTCACCAAATAGCGGGCCTAAGCACCAGGATGTAGGTGTCTTAATGTCATGCCGATGACCAGACTGATTCATATGTTACAGCTTTTCGTCTATTCAAAAAATTCTCATGTGACATAGACTGAAAAAAGACTCGTTCGAAACAATATAAATGGCATACTTCATACCCAACGAAACATTCGTAAAAGTTAAGCAAAACTGACAACCTTGTATTTTTCCGAACGAAACGTTGGGCGCATCTTAGTTGTTACGAGATCGCATCTATAACTTAAATCCATTTTCAAGTATACTTTAACTTTTTCGTTTATATAAGATTATACTGAATACATTTTCCATAACTGATGGAGCAGTCAGTTAAAATCACAAGACAACTATACCTTTCACAAGTCAGTCATTCAATTTGAAAATTATCGGAAACTAGAACCAGCTCCTAGACAAATTTTCATGTCTTTTTTCATTACAATTACTTGCCAAAACGAATACATCATAATCAGTTCATCAATAGCTGGATTTTGATGTCTAAGTTGAAAGATAAAATAACTGTAATTGCAGGCGCCAAGTTGATCGTAGCATTTGATTGAAAATGTAAATTATTCATACGAAAGGCTTCGGGTATTTAATAAGTATAGACAATAATTATTTTATTTAAAAAAATTTAAAAAAAAAATTTAAAACCTGAAAAAATGTGAAAAAAAAGTGAAAATTAAGGCACTCAAAGGATTAAATATCATAGTAACCTAACTGTGGTTAAAACTTATGATACAATCTTATTTCACGCTACATTTAACAACACTAAATAAACATAAAAGATACAAACACACGTATGACAAGAAGAACATGCATATATACAATTTGAGAAATGTGAAGCATTATATGTGTTTTTATTGTTTGGCTTAAAAGTTGTGGCACATTGTTGCAACAAAAGACTTATAAGAGGTTCAATTCATCAAAATCTGCAAAAAAAAAAATTGAAGCACTAATAATAAGCTTTGAAGTATAAACTGATCTATAATTTGATGATATTTGGAACATATCAAAAAGCTTTAAACGTTTTATCAACACTTAATGTTTAATAAAAGATTAATTTAAACATAACGACTGAAGACAGCAGAAAGAAAATTTATAATTTAAGAAAAACTTGATTTACCTTTCAAGTCGAGGAGACTAACGTCAGCTATGCCCTCTTTAAAGACCTCACCATCATCATTGTTCACATCATCTTTAATATCGACATCTTTTTTGTTAGTACTAAAGTGATTCTCGATGAAAAAGTTCAAATCTGAATTTATTCTCAGTTTTGATAGCCTCCTTGCATTAGACACATCATTGTTCTTGCTGGCAATAGCATTATTACTATTAAACTCTTCAAAATCCGTTGGCAATACAGTTTCGAATTTTTCAGTATCGAGATCTATGCCTAAATCATAGTTTTTATTTATTATGCTATTTCTTTTATAATTGGTATTGTTTATCTTTGGAGTGTTGAAATCAATCAGAGACACATCAGCAGCAGGAGTTGTTGTTTTGAAACTGTTACTAGCTTCTGTATGAATAGTGGCATCAACTGGTATCTCAGTTGCAGTTCTATTTGTGAATGATGAATGCGAAATGTAAAGTAAGTTATTTGACTCATAGCTACTCGATATTTGTACAGCATTCTTACAAGGAAAATTACTATTAATGTTATCATCATCTACATTGTTAATTCGGCTTTCTTTATCATTATCCTCATCCTCCATTAGTAGCACATCAGCGCCATCATCATTGATGAAATTGACCACATCACATTCAAGCCAATCATCCCCAACATTATCATTAGTTGCACCGTTGAATATTTCACCACTAGCGTTTATATTTTTATTGATAGAACTAATACTAACTTGTTCAATATCATTATTATCCTTATTATGAGTTATACCACTTAGGTTATTATGGTTTGTGATGTTATTACTATAAGTTTCAAGATTAGTGTAATTAGCCCTATATTCATTTATATTATTCATTTTGTGCAGTTCAAAAGAATTTTTCATCATGGCAACTTCTCTTCCGAATCTCAACATATTGAAATCCTCATCTTCATCATTTTTAGTAACTATATCATCATCATTACTATTATTATCACGGTTGTTATTGATATCACAATTATTTTGACAAGCAAGATCTAGATCATAGTCATCTTTATTAAAAATTGTTACATTACTTTTAGTAGCGGATAAATTGTTTCTATAAATATCATTATTAGTAGAATGATTATTATTTGTAGTAGTAACAGAACCATTATTTATATCATTCGTAGTAGTAGTGGTGGTGGTGAAAGTAATACTACAGCTTTTATTTTCGTCATTAACCTGATGGCCATTCTCAAAATCATCATGCTTTTTATTAAAAACAGAATTCATACATTTTCTGATATCTTCATCATTGTGAGATATAGACTGCTTGGTAGCTTCAAAAAACATGTTAATAATAATCATTTTAATGTATTACAAAATAATAGCTGATTGGAATATGAAGATAATCTATGAACAATTATATAAAATCCTAGGTATTTTTTCAATCATTTTTCTATAAAAAAAATCTAGCCACTTTTAATGTTTATTTTACAACTTTGTATCCCATTAATTAGGATTGTATGTCGCTAGTTAACCCTTCCAACTATTTATATTGTATTAACCCTCTAACCTTATGCTATGAGACAAATATGTTAAAAGAATGATAATAATTAAGAAAAAGCCATTTTTTAAGACAAGTTTGGAGCAATTTTTCCTTGCCATTATCAGTTAATATTAGCTACCAAGACAAAGTATAACGATACTAGAATACCAGTGCTCATGCCTGTTTACATTCTACTGATATCCAATCTATAATAGAAGAGCAACCATTAGCTATAGTCGCTAAGCTGGATGTGATTTAACGTCAATACCTAGTCTGTCATAATGCTTTTGGACAAAAATCAAATATAAATTGAAAAAAAAATTAAACACAAAAGTTTTCTTATTTTACTTCGACTTGAGAACATCAAAATAGTAATTATACCCTATGAGCATAATGCTTAAAATACGTCTAAGCAGGATGTATGATGTCAGAACTTACCAGTTGCAGACTCCAAGTGTTTTTTGGACTCTATCATTATTTTTTCACCTCGCTTTTTTGCATATTCTGTCATGAGGTGGTCAATTGTGCTTGAAAAAGTATAGAAACAATATAAAATATCTACATTAACTTTATGTCATTATTTTATCATTATGGTTAATACGAAAGATTTCAAGTATCTTTAATCGAAAAAATTTTGATGAAAGAATAGCGTAAACCAACACAAAGTATATATTAACTTAATACAAAAAGCTTCTCATAAGAAAATCTTACATTATCAAGGGCGCCGCTCACTATTAAAAAAGAGCTTTGCTATAAGCAAATTATCATAATCAAATTTTCTTAAATATAATTCATCAAGATCTTGGTTACATTCAATATAAAGTCAAACCTGAGGTCATTAGAGATTCAAAGGAAAAGAAGTCATAAATACATAAGACATCCTTATTACTATTATTACTTGCATTATCGTGCTTTGTGCTATTGTTAGCATTATCATCTTTGTTAGATGCGGTTGGTTGTGGTGCTTGGTAGGTTGTTGAATTCAAAAGTGGTAGGTCCATGGACTGTTGTTTTTTTTATATTCTTTACATCACTTCAATTATTATAGGAGTAATCATTCATATCAAAGTGTTACATTATAAATGTAAATTGATGTGCATGAATCACCTTGTAACAGCCCCATTGCACGTTGTTGCTCAAAGCATCGATGGAAGATTTCAAATGAGGTATTTGGGTATCTCTCTTGTTGTCACTGTATATAACAATAAAATAATTATAAAAAGTTATAAGAATTTGATAAGATCATTGAATGATATTAACAAGTCAGAGTAAACATATTAACTTATATAGTGAAATGAAAATCAGAGAAGCTATTATAAAATTACTATCAAAAGAAGAAATATCTGCTGAGCCTTTGAATTATAAAACCGAGTGAGCAAGACTGCCAAGGATTGATGAAGATAGTGAAATATTAGCACAACTTTGATGAAAGAATAAGCTAAGGTCAACTAGAGAATATAAAATTTCTATAATGGGATATCATTGTAAAAGAAATACAAAAATAAACATTTCCATTTTTTATTGGAGAAAAACGTCATGTAATCAAACTGATGATCGGATGCACTTCTACTACTATTACAAAAATGATGGAATAAAGTTAAAAAAAAGATGCCAATAGAGCGATATTTTAAAGCAAATGGCCTAATGATCTAAAGTTTGAAGTTAAAAACGATCGTAAAACAAATCATAAAAAATATTAGTGTAGAAGAAATGAAGGTTCGACCCTGATGAAATGATTATGGGTGGCTTGTAAGGCAACTATGTGCACAAAATCATCTTAAGAGTGAGAAAAAATCAATGATGAAATATTAATGATACAACGAACCAGCACATGGCAGACAGTTTAATGTTGTGCTTGAGTCTGCAATTGATTTGTTGCAAGGTGTCTTCAATACTACTATGGTCTGTCCCTGTATAGTTGTTATGAAGAAAATTCTCCACATGTTAAACAATTTTTTAAGATTTTAAGATTCATTCATTGAAACTAACAAAGCTTTTATATGTATAACTTAGATTTTTAATTGTTTAAATTTACCTATCACCAATATATGTGTAAAAAAATATATATACGTTTATCTTGATGGGTAAAAAAAGTCATTTATTGAACAGCGATATAACAAACCATTCTGCATCAACTTCCCAATAGTTTCCAATGATTTGTTACACTGTTTCAAGAAATTTATGAGATGAACCTTGTGGTCATGTGTGTGTACCTGAACATCGATATGGAGTGGCAGTTAACAATGTAACAAGGTTTAATATTGAAATTTCAGAGCAAAATAGAGTTATCTATTCAAAAGCTATATTTTCAAATTAATTCATCAATCACCTCACTGCCAGCAAAATCGCTTTGAGGAAAATCACAAGAGAGCTTACTTCCATCCACCACTACCATCTGCTTCCTCCACCAACATGCTTCTCCATCAGTCTCATTATTTATATTGTTTTTATTACATATAACATTACTCCTGTTATTCTCTTTGCTTTTTTGGAATGCACTGCTGCTAAAGTTTGTATTGTTGACAGTGTTTTCATCATCATATAAAGTGTTTCTTGTTATATTATTGGGATTATTATTATTATTATTTATTCTCATCACCCTTTCCAATTTTTTGAGATTTTCCAGACTTTTTCGTATCTTTAAATGATTAAAAATAAATAACATTATAAATAAGAATAAAAACAATGGAATCTGAACTTGCAAACATAATATAAAAACAATATTTTAGAACATAGACATCACCTTATTTAATCTTTCTCCAATTATATTCTTCTTATCTTCTGATTCCTTCTCTGTGCTATTTGTGGGCATTATTTTTTAAATTCAGTGTAGTAGTGAGCTGATTATTAAGTTTAATTAAATTTTAATTTATTGTTGTGGAGACAGATAAGATATTTAAGCTTTTATTCTTGAAAATGGTCAGTTTTTGGGTAAAACTACTGAATTTTTTTTTTGATCAGCAAATATTGAATCATTAGTTATGCATCCTTTGAATGGTGAAGATTAAAATGATGTTCATAAGCCACCCAATTTCTTGTTAGCATGATGTTTTAATATATGAAATTAAAAATTGTATAAAAATACTTCAAACTGAAATCATATCAGTTTCATTACTCTCATAAACTTTAACATATTTTTCCTTAGTCAAAAAGACCTTCTTAATTAGTTCAAAAATTTAAATTTCTCCTATGAAATGAAAAATCTGTTTTATGAAATTATGACAGTTCAGTTATTTAAATGTCAATGATGATTCTAGTTTTTTTGAGGCTATCAAAAAATATAAATAAATTTGTTCTGAATAATGAAGAATATTATAAACTAACATTGCCAACTCTTCAAATTGTCTAAGCTCTTCTTCCAAACGTTTTTCCTCCTTAATATTTCTTCTATACTTTTCTGCCAAACCTCTAAAAGTGAATTAAGCTGTTGGTTATTTTTATTGAATATAATGTATAATATAAGTTGGAATACACTCAAACTTTACCATAACTTTGTTTATGGTATAAAGCTTATTTTAAATAAGTCTAGCTTACATTATGAAATGATGTATAAAAACACACAACCTAGACTTCAACACAAAGTTTTACTTTGAATAAAAATTTGAAAAATGCTGATGCTTTATATTTGAAAAATAATTTTTTTTCAATTACATTATATTATTACCAACCAATGTATGCACTATATATATATATTTAAGAACAAACCCAGCAATCCTCATCCAATCAGCATGCATATCAGTGAACTGCTTCATTCTGTTGATGTGGTGATAACTGACACTATTGCAGGCTGTTTTCAACAAGTTATAACTGCTTTCAGTGTCTGACGATGGCCACACATAGTCTTGGTATGCAGATTTTTCTGTGAAAATGTTTATGTTAGATCTGGCACAGCTATTTATGGGACAATAATCAGCCAAATAATTGTTTTTTCTTATCCATACACTAATTTGAACAGAGAACTCACTAAAAGTTGTTTGAAGATCATGTCTGATGATGTATGATGTCAAGTTGATGAGAAAGGAATACAACTTTGAACCATATGGCTTGGAAAATATATTGATGAGATAGGGGAGGTTTGATGTTGGATCAGTCTGTGAAAAATTCCAATTCAGTATGATTTCAAATAAATTTATTGCGTTGAAAATATCAACGATTTTTATTAAATGTATTGTTCTTTGAAGTTTAAAATAAAAAATCATCATTAATGTCTTGAAACAAAATACACTTGTATAGTTTTTATGATGGTGGTCAATTAACTTTGAAGCATTCAAGTTGCATCTTCAATTATATTGAATAAAATGGTTTTTGAACTATATAATAATACGGTTATGATTAAGAGAAAAACAAAATTCATCAACTTTAGCAAGATCTGTTAACCAGATGGATGCCATTTTTTTGAATTCAGCCTCTATTTTTTTCTCTTTTACTTGTAACAAATTTCTGAAAATTTTTAAAAATTTATTGAAGTATGAGTATTTCTTTTAAATTTAAACAAGATTATTTTTTTTTGGTTAACAATTTGTGTAGAACAAGTTATTGTTTTGGAAAATTGAATGACATTTCGACAATTAAGTTGAATTTTTTTTTAAATGCAAGTGTGTAAATTTAAACTAATCAAATGACAATTTTACTTGAATTCATTGTTCCATCTTTGTGAGTCAAGTTTTTTCAGAAGAAAATGAATTACCTCATATAAGCCAAGTTTGTTCGGTTTATCAAACATGTCCCTTGGAATTGGTTTTAAGTTTTAAAATTGATTAAAGTTTTTCATTTGATACTTAAATAATTTTACTTACCTGTTGAATTCAATGCGATGCTTTTGGGTCATTGCAACAGGGTCAAATTCCAAAAGCAACAAATTGGTAAAAAATATTCTTTTTTTTTCATCTTCCATCTTTATGTTTCAAGCCAAATTAAAAAGAAAAATTGTAAATCTCCAAAGTTATTAAACTAGCGGGAAACTGTTTAAAATTAATTCGAAATGTTAAAAGAGAATTCATAAAAGTAATTTTCGAAATTTTAAACCGGATTGCTTATAAAATTATTTACATAAAAAAAATCAACTTACCAATAAATGGTTGTTTTGATTCAGTATTAATTGAATATTTTTCAATTCATTCAAAATCAAGTATGAAATAGTTTACATTAACTCTTCTACCTATCTTTCTGAACTAACCAAATCTCTCCAGTTTTTCGAATTTGATAATGCATACAATTCTTTTTTCTTTTTCAACTCAATTCCGCTATTTGTGATCTATTATTTTTCTGAAGCTTCTCTCTTATCTTCTGGTTCTTTTATTTGGAATACTTTACAATCTCAACTTAAGACTTTTTCAGTCCATCTTTTTTGAAAACTAAAGCTTTGGATTTCAATGCTCTATAATAATGATTTTGTTGCTAAGCTTGATGTGTTTTCATTGCATCTGCAAGAGGGAAATAGAAAAGTTAAATCATCGGCAAAATCGTTATCTTTTGGTTGAGTTTCACTTTTTATCATATCCGTCGTTTTTTTCGTTATCCAGTCAATAGCAAACAAAAGCAAAAACGGTGATATGAGCGTGGGCATGACATTAAAAGGCACTTACTTAACACTCTAGCGTTTAGGCTTGCTAGCCGGTAAGGCTGTTGCTGAGCGGAAACTTCCAAAGTCTCTTCCGAACTCTTTGGAACGAGTAATGAGAGAAACATGTAACTTTGAGTTGTTTATGGCTATAGGTGAGTAGTGAAAAATGATGGATGGGTTTTTGAAATGCTTTATGTTTAGAAGCTGACTATCCTTGTAAGGTATTCTCGAGTGATTCTTAGTAATTACTAACTTTACCTAGTCAACATAATGTCACACACTGATTGTTTTTCAGTCTGCTTTCACGAGGCTAGGTTCCTAAAAAAAACATTCTAGAACACTAACAACCTGGTGATGAAGAAAGGGTACGCTCTTAACCTACATGGGGGTAAAAATACGTTACGTTGAGAGAAGGCCTTTTTGTTGAATTTAAATTTTTTCATCGAACCTTCATGTCAGCTTTCTATCAAACATTAGCTGGCACGTTATTTTTTTGTTATGACTTCTCTGCGAGTTTTAAAAATTTTGATCGAATTTCAAAGGTAGGAATAATTTTTGAGAATTGTGTAGTGCAGACTTTCAACTTTTTCCAGTAATCCACAAAGTTGGTGTACAGTGAAAAGTTCGAATCCAGGAATTTCTCAAGAATGGGTTGAGATCTATGCAATTTTGTTTTTGAAAAATCTCTTTTGCTTCAAGCCTTGCTTGGTTGTCTCTAAAATCTTAATTTGCGACCTCTACGGTTTTTGTTAGAGTTCTTTCCAAACACGGCCATAGTTTTATTTTCCGATAGTCATCAAAATTGTTAAAACTCTTTTTTCGAGCACTTAAATAATATTCGCCGTTTTCCATTCGATTAGTTTCATCTTCGGCTCAGATCTTTTCAAACAATTGCAAAATTTTTTTAGCATTGCTGCATAGGCCTCAAGTGCTTTTGCTAGTATTCTGTTTAGTTCTGCTGCTTTTCCACTTTTTAATATTTTTAAATCTTGGTTTCTTGTAATTTATTTCCAGATCTGTTTCTGTTGAAAAGACTTGTTATTAACATAATGAATACCAAAGTTTTATTTGGTGAATACAAATTTTTGAAGCTTCAATTAATTTTATTTTAATTAATATTAATTGAATCAAAAATCAATTAAATTCAAATTTACAGGAATAATTTTTGATAAAGTGTAAATTCGAAGAATTTTTATTTATCATTTTAAAAAATATAAGTTAAATAATTTTAATGAATATTCTTTACATTGTAAATTATAAAAGTAATTTAGTTTATCTTTCCTGCAATTTTAAATCTTTCATTTTCGTTCATTCGTAAAATGTATAATAATCGAAAACTCAATGATTTTTCATACTATTCTAAATTCTCGCCTTATAGAAGATTTAGTTACCGAAAAAATTATTACAGGTTAAATATTTTCTTTTTGTTTCTAATATTATTAAAATATCTGAACCTTAGACCATTCAAGGCTTATTTCAATTCCGGAGGGAAAAAATATACACACAAAAGTTTTCCACAAAAATCCCCTCGTTCAAAATTTAAATACAAGAAGACGCGAGGAGGTAAATAAGTGATTTATAGCATACTCATTGATAAAGCATTTTATTCTTCAAAGATGGGAAAGAGAACGGGAATTTATCTTTGAACCAAATTTTAGGAAGACGTGTGCATAATTTAAGCAGCAATGTTTATAAGTTTGTAAATGCCAAAGCAAAAAAGTCTCAACAGAAGTTTTTCAAAAATAGATTTAAGTCTTTTTACGCCAGAGGATTTTCATATGAAAAAAATTATGGTATAACTTTGTATCTTAATGCATTATTCAATTAGAAAAAAAATATATTTCAATTTTAAATCATACAGCTTTATCAAAGACAAAGTTTGCCTGTTCTTTCACAAAGTAATTTTCAGATAATTTTATGAGAGAATATTTTAATCTATTAACTAGTTTATATTTTATGCAAAATCTCTATGGATCAGTTTTCTTTTACATAAGAGTATTTTGTTTGCATTTCATTATAAGTATATTATAAAGTGATGGTTTTTTCAAACACTAATAGTTTTCGTTGAAATACGAAGCTTTAAATTATAAAAGTAACATTTCAAAGTTACTTTGGTAATGAAAAGCTTCGTATTTTAATAAAAGCTTTCAATCTTCATAAATTTTCTCATGTATATTATAAGAAACACTGATAATTTATAGAATTTCCATCCAATGTATAAGCTTTGCATGCTTAATAATTCAAATCAAACACCTTCATCAACTGAAAAGTATGAAGCTTTTGGTAAGTCAAACTCACATTATCAAGGAGTAACTTGCTCATGTGAGTTTGACTTACCAAAAGCTTCATATTGATCAGTTACTAAGTGTTCCAAGCTTATTTAAAAAGTTGAGGTTGCCCCCAAAATGCTAATGACAGTAATTTTTGATTGAAACTTGTTTCTACCATAAAACAACCTCACAAAAACATAGAAAGCAACTGATTTAAAATGAAAAAAATAAGCGAGATACAGGGTGATCTCATATGAGATCAATGGGCATGAGTGTTAATTAATGGGTTTTTAATTGAATAGCATTAAAAAGAGTAGTTTGAATATTTTAATTTGCTGTAATTTTATTTCAAAGCCAAAATATGGAAAAAATTTATTCTAAAATTATTAAATTTGTTTTTTATTTGAATAGTAGAAAAAAAATTCACATAATAAGAGAAAAACTTTTGAAAAATAAAAACTCTCATTCAAGATTATAATATATAGAAAAACATACTACACACAAAGTGTCTGTGCATTTTTCATGTCTGTGGTCTAGCGGTGCATGGCTTGTTTTGGCACATTCTTTGTTTTTTTCTTGTTGTTATAATTTGTCTTTGAAGATTGAAATGGATATCGTCAGAAACTTGAAGGTCTTGAACAGCTGTACCTCTTAATTTATTGTTGCCTAATGCAGAGTTTTTAACTTTGGAACGGCTAATTGCTCTTCTATATTTAAGCAGATTTATTATTCAGCTTGCGTATCACTTCATTCGCCCAGTTATAGAATTATGAGCGTGTAATACTGCTACATCTGGTGTTTTTTCAAATATTGATCATTATATTCTTAGCCTTTATTGTGACATATTTGCTTGCCCATCAATCGTGCTTATCCACTACCCATTTAATCTATATAAGGCCATGGAACTGAATCTTTTGGTTTTAATTTTTTCACTCAACGATTTACCTTGCCAATAAGTTTAATTGTATCATATTTTGTTCCAGTCTTTACAACAGTAGTCTTTAACAACCTCATGTTTAGAATTTTCTCAATGGTATCCAAACTAGCTATGAGTGCCTCTTTTTTGGGTTATCTATTGTTTTTTGTTGGTCGAAGGGTATTTTTTTTAACCTGTTTTACCGTATAGTTCTTGTGGCTCATATTTCATTTTGCTTCATCATAATCATAAATTATTATGCCTTACTTGAATGTTTTTCAATAAACGTCCGTCAAAATGAAATTTGGACAATTTTAAGATTAAATATCAAAATAAAAATCGAAAATTCAAATAAAATGAAATTAATATTGAAGATAAAACCCTAGTTAACAAAAAAAAATTTTATTTTGATAAATATTAATTTTTTATGTACTTCGAATTTTAAAATAATAATTTAAGATAACTGAAACATATTTTTTCCATTATAACTGCCTTGATCAAATGTTTTTTAATAAACGTCCGCCAAAGTGAAATTTGCAAAATTTTAAGCACAAAATTTGAATTAAAAATTTAAATAGAAATATTTCAATATTTGAGATATAACCGTAGTTAATATGAAAAATTTATTAGATTTGGATAAAAACTAACTAATAATTAGTAAAACTGTTATATGTAAGTGATTTCATATAAGATCTATGAGCACCGACGGGTTAAGCATTTGATAGGTTTCACAGAATACTACTTTTATAAGTTGGGCTAATTTAGTTCATCTTTTTTAATTAGAATAATATGAAAGATTATTATAATAACAATGACCTAGTTATATACTTCTCACTTTGGAAAAATTCCTTTACAACCCAGTCGTTTGGTGAATCGCAGTATAAAGTGCCTAACTAAGCCAAGCAATCAGCAATATTGTAAGTTGTTCAACAAGCAAGGTAGATGTCATAAGGGAATACATTGTCGGGATATTCATGATCCTGCCCGTATATCTGTTTGTACCAGGTATCAATATTTTTTAAAATTTCAATGAATAAAATTATTTTATCATAAGCCATGTTATTAAATTATGTTTTTCATGATTCTATCACGAAAGATTCCTCAAAGGCACATGTCAGATGTCAAACTGTCTCTTCTCTCACAAGGTGAGTCCACAACGCATGCCTGTGTGCTCCTTCTTCCTCAAAGGTTCTTTATTTCATCATTTGAATTGACTTATAATCATGGTATTAAAAAATTTTTTTTCATCTGAACTTTCCATTCTTTCCATGCCGCACGCTTTAGGGCCAGTTCAGGGTTGAGTCTCATTTTTGGAAGGTTGTTGAATTTGCTAAAATCATGCTTTTCTTGGTCCATCACTGTTGTTTTTCAATTCATCTTTTGCATTAAACTTGCTTCTTTTGTGAGAGTATGGTAATGGGTAAAAAATGAGCTAACAATTTAGCATTGTTTATGATAGAATCTTTATTTTTAATATTAATAAATTTAATGGTAACTAACAAAACACAGTTCAAATTCTTTTTATCGCCGTCTTTTAAGACGTGTGGTAGGAGTTTTTTAGTCAAAAATATTCAAATCAGAAAAGCTATACAAAATAGCTAAAACGCAAGAACTGAATCAGACCATCGCTTATCGCAGGTTCATGTTATATGGTCACATCTTGAGATTGCACTCAGATACACTGGCGCAAAGAGGTTAATTACTTCCTAGCTACATTAAAATCTCTGGTGGTTAGGTCAAAAACGACATTACCAACTGTGCTAAGAAGAGACCTGAAAACCCAAAACATAATGTTCGACAGTCATAAAGACTCATTGAAACTGCGAATAATGGCGAAAGATAGAGCTTTGTGAAAAAACTCTTTTATTTGTGTTCTTACTTTTTCACTTCTCAACTATCTTTTGACTCAAAACAACAGTTTTATAATAATAATAATTGAAATAGTTTTTTGAAAACTAATTATCCGTAATTTTCTCTATCCTCTTTACAAGATCATCAACCTTCTCTGGTTTTTTACCTCTGTTAGCTAAGGCACAACTTTTCACTTTGGTGTCAAACTTCTTGCCATTGTTTATTATCATTTATTAACACAAAGGTTGGGCTTTGTGTTAATAAATGATACGTGGTCTTAGTTGGTTTAAGCTAAGAATGAAACTCAGACCTGAATTTGCAATTTGTACCATCATGCAAATGATGAGGATAATTTTTTCCTGGGCATGATGTTGAAAGGTATCTATGCTCTAGCGTTTAGGTGGGGCTGCTACCCTTTCGGGGTACGAATCTATACGACCCTTCCCTGTCCTCCAGTTATCTTTCGGAGTTATTATATTCATCTTGTTTCAAAATAAGTTTTTTGGAGAACTCTTCACAAACTGTTTTATCAGTCTTCTCCCATCAGACTAGGTTTCTAGGAAATGTTTTTTATATGCAAAGAAAACATTCTAGGGCCAACACTAACGGTCTGATAAGGAAGATAGGGTACATTCCTAACCTACACGACGGAACATGGGGTTAAAATAGAATAATTTTTTAATGAATGCCATTTGCAGGCACATGCAGCAAACGTCAGGCTTGTCCATACAGACATGTCAAGGTTGCTCATGTTTACATTCCATTCAAAATTTAACTTTCATTTTTCAACTATACACAAAACTTTTTTATTAGAAATATCATTTATTAAATGATTCAGTTTTTGTATTATTATTGTTATTGTCATTATGAAAAAGGTGAACACACAAGCTGAAGTATGCAAGGACTTCCTCAATGGACTTTGTTCTGCTGGTGTCTATGTAGGAACATTTTTTCTAAGCTATCATTGTGCGAATATATTTGGAGTCAATGAATCTTTCATTTTATTTTTATTATAAATTTTTTTTTGTTTTTTATTTGTTCAGTTACATTCTTCTCTCAGTGCATATTGCTATATATCAATTTAACAAGAAAGTTTATTTCTGGAAATTTTTTATAAATTCTTTAATTTAAATATCAAAATTAAACTTTTTCTACAACTGCCTTCTCAACCAATGTATTCTTCTCATATCTAGTGCAAGCTGAAGCATGATGACACCTGCACAGAGTTTGCTAGCAAGGGAGTTTGCTCCTTGGGTAGGAGATGTCTGCTGAGGCACGTCAATAAGAAGAATACAGTTAAAACAAACAATAATAATAGTTCCAAAAGAATCTCGATGTATTGTACTAGTAAAAGCAATATCGAAACAAACTGTGATGTAAAAAAAGAAAATATTTTCAATGAAACAACTAAAAACAAAAAGAATAGCAATGAAAATAGGATAGATAATGATGATGTCATGGCACTCGGCACACCTGGCAAGTGTTGTGATGGCGGAGAGTCTGAGTCACAGTTTAGCCATTATTTTTTTCATGATTGACTATTGACATGATTCACTTATCACTAATATTTTAATACGAATGGACATGAATACTTCACGCAGTTCATTCATTCTTCTTGAATCCACTGCTCCCACCGCATCTTCCTGCCTTCACCCACCAAGTATCATGCTACAAATTTAGTATTTATGTTTTTCTTTGGTTAATGTAAAAATTAGTTTTTTTTAATTTTTTTTTTCTGAATGTCTGTGGCACTTATTGTACAATCCCATGATGTATGCTGGAATTATATAAAGGGAATATTTCTTTTGAAGCTTGATAAACGTCCGCTTATTGGTTAAATAATGTCATGAATTAATTTTCCTAGTTACAATAAATGGATATCAATTAAATATACATTTACTGCCTTCTGTATGAATGCTGGCACAAAAGATTATGCCACAGTTGGAGTCATATTCCAGCACGAAATTTTATAGGTCACAGAAGACTTAGGGACGAATTTGCATCGAACAGACCCTCTCAATTGTACCGAGGAGAGAGGTCAAACTCGAAAAAAATCTTTCAAAAAGCTTCAACCTTGGTCAAGAAAAAAAAAGCTTCAGAAATGATTTGATTGATTTACGATACATATTTTAAACTTTAAAGAATTATTGCTATTACAAGTTTTAATATGAAAAATCTCTTGGAATATTTGCTAATCAAAATTTTCTTTGTCAATGCAATGGCTTGTGTCGCCTTTCAAATTAGAAATTAAATATGAGTGCAGTTATTTGATAGTATTCAAATAATTACAGAAGACTGGTCAATTCTGCCTGACCTCGATTGAGTAAGTTTTCCCTTCATTTTTTTCACGTAAGGTTGTAATAAATATCATAGATATAATATTCTATGTGAAACTTCCACGTTGCATTTTGTACAATTATATTTATAAATTTTCAAGAGATTGTTATGGTTTTTATTGATTAGAGTTTTTAAATTTAAAGACAGCGTTTATAATTATTATTTTGTTTTTTTTTTGTTTCATATTTGTTTGATCCGATTGTTCTGTCAGTTTCTGAGGTCTGTTTTTTACAGATTCATTTGATAAATTTTCAAAGACTTTATTGTTGATATTTAATAAAAGATTTCTGGAAAAATTGTTTTTCTATAAATATAAAAATTTTCAAAATCTAAAGATAAAACTTCATTTCAGTATTAGAAATGTAGCAAGGGAATGTACAAAAAGAAGTTTACGTGCATCAAGCTCCATGTTAACTCAATCCAACTTTTCGCAACGAAACATTTATCATAAGTACTTTCTATATAAGTGAAGGGTTTTTAAAGAATGCTGAGTGTTCAAAAATCACAAGTACTCCACGCTTACTATAAAAGGCATAATGTTTTTTTCACTGACCATTAGGATTGAAGCACAAAGGACCAATCAGAATTTATAAAAACACCCACACTAACATTTCTTAAATACCATAACACATCAAGATTATAACACATAACCTCATAACGAAACAACATTATAACACACTGTTAATACTGTTTATTTTAACAACCCTATGATTAGTTCTTTTTGCTTGATTCCTATTGGTCAGTGCAAAAACCTTAGCAAATTAACAAAATCTGCTTCACTTGGTCAAAGTAAAAAACGTTAGGCTTTCTATAATAGGAGTAAAGTGCTTGTATGAAGTAATAGGCATTATGAATAAAACTGCAAAAAGGTAAAGAGGATTCGTATAGCGCTTCTATGTTTCATTCAAATCGTTAGCTTCAAATTGAATCAATAAGACACTCTAGAACAGACGTTATCTGTCACTCCTACATAAGATCGAACACTTCAAGTTCAGGTTATTTTTACTACCAACTGAAATGACTATTCAACCCGCAACTGAACTTAATTTTTTTAATGAATTTGAAAACTTCACTTGTAGATTTTTTTTTGTGTTTTCAAGGAAGATTATTTAGCTAAACTTCGATACTGTTTTATGTCAAGATGATTGTTTTAAACAGCTTTTCAAAGCTAACGATAAGCAATAATTGTGCATAGTTTCAAAACTAAGTAAAAGTTTCGTTTAATGAATATCAGTAATAATTCCAAATAAGCATGTTAATAATTTTGCTGAAAGTGGGATAAACCTGTTTTTTATAATATTTGAAAAATATTTTTTATCTTACAGTTAAAAAATTTACCTGTCATTCAAGAAAATAACACAAATTAGATACATAAGTTGTCAATTAATTTGAATACTTTGAATAAAATGTATTCTTAGAGAGTAGATTGCAAAAGACTACGGCACCCGGTATTCCAAGGCGGTCACCGATCCAAGTACTAACCGGGCTCGACGTTGCTTAACTTCGGTGATTGGACAATATCCGGTGTTTTCAATGTGATATATATGTTCCAAAGTGGTCTTGAAGATTTAATCCGTTTCATGCCACAATAATAATATTCGTTATTTGTTTGTTTTCATTTTAGACGCTTTCTATAATTTAATTATAATAGGAACGTTTGATAGTACATCTTATTTAAACAACAAACCTAAAATTTAAAATAAACTGTTCTTTGATTTGTGCGTTTTTAATAAAAAATTTGGAGAGTTGCACTTTACTTTAATTTGTGAATAATTAGCCTCAAAATCGTAAATCATAAAACATGATATTTGAATCTTATTTTGACGAAACTATTCGATATATTCTATATTATAAGATAACCAATAGTATTAATTAATTAATTAGTTAATTGATCTTATATAATAATTTCAATTTTCACTTTTATGCATTTTTTAAAAATATATTTTGCTGTGTTTTTTATTGCTGTTCTTTGGTCAAAATTTAATATCGTTTTATGTC
This sequence comes from Pterobdella sp. o SKG-2022, assembly GCA_964035795.1. Taxonomy (NCBI): domain Eukaryota; kingdom Metazoa; phylum Annelida; class Clitellata; order Hirudinida; family Piscicolidae; genus Pterobdella; species Pterobdella occidentalis. Next base: position 17,009,318 of record OZ038320.1, read on the forward strand.
AAGATGATTATTTTAAACAACTTTCCAAAGCTAATGAGAAGCAATAATTGTGTAAATAATTTCAAGTCAGTTACAAAATTAAACTATTTTTTTACTCCATGAGTAACATTAAAATTTTTAAGTAAAACATTAATATTTTCAGAATTTGTTTACTGAATAACAAATTCAAAGAAGTCAAAAGGTATCGTCACAGGGATTCTTCTGCTAAAACATTAAACAATTTACCAGAAAAAGCAAAAATAACTGGCATACCACTCTCAAAACAAGTACCTTGGTTAAAAGAACCCATATATGCTACACCAGGGAATGATCACCAAGAAACTAGGATCACCCAATTAAGCAATGGGTTAAAAGTTGCTACACAAGCAAAATTTGGAATGTTTTGCACTGTTGGAGGTTTACTTTGAAATAATTGAACAAACAATTACTGTTAAGTTATATAATATTGATAAAGAAAATTTTTTTGCAGTTTTGATAGATTCAGGATCTCGATATGAAAACAACCACAAAAGTGGCATTAGTCATTTTTTGGAAAAACTCGCTTTCTTTGTAAGAAAATTTTATTTACAAATTTCAGTTATCTTTTATGGCCACGTAATCATAGTTTTTTCATTAGTCCACAGAAAAACATCCTGACAAAGATTCAATTTTGCAAATCCTTGAGAAACATGGAGGTATATGTGATTGCCAAGGGTCTAGGTTTGCATAAGTAACACTTTCATAATTCTTCATAAATATTTTTTATTGTTGACATTAATAAAAATCAAGACATTCAAACAGTTTCATTCAAAGTTTAAGGTTTTTTTTATGACAAATGAGTAATTTGTTGCTACTTAATCATTTTATGATGAATTCATTGAAATCAAAAGGTTTTATGAGCTAATAATCTTACAAGCCATTGTGCTTTTAATATATTTTTTAGAGAGGAGTACTTTGGTTATAACTATTTATTGTCATGAATCATTTTTTCATGAATGAATATGCAGAAAATAAAAAGAAAATGTTGAATACTTTTTCAGAGATACACTAATTTATGCTGTATCAGCTGCTGTGGATGGCTTAGCTGATGTAACTGAGTTGTTGTCACAAGTATCCCTCAAGCCAAGAATCACCAATGAAGAAGTGAACTTTAATACATTTCACAATTCTTTTATAAAAGGAAAAACTTCAGTCATGACAAAAAAGTTCATAAGTTTATTTAAATTTTTTTGCATATTTACTCCTTAGTGGTGTAAAATTGTATTATATTTATAGTAATTGTATATAAAATTTTCAAAAATTATCTAATTCAAGGTGGATGAAGCAAAACAGACAGTACTTTTTGAGCTGGAATCACTCAATATGAGGCCAGACCCAGAACCACTACTTGTTGAGCTCATTCATGCAGTATGCTTCATTTAATAGTACTATTTAATATTTGGGTAAATAGTGACTTTAGAGGTTTGTACTTTTTTGAGGCTAAAAGCTTTATATTAATTAAAAGATACACAAAAAAAATGTAAAATAATTCATTATAAGATTTTATATTTTTAAGAGTACCTTGTCAATGAAAGTTTTCATCAAACTCCAGTATTTCATTCAAAAAATACATTTAGCCGGGAATAAAAAGTATCCATGTGATAACGTCTCAGTATATTAATATTCTGAATCTTTCAATTCTGAATATAAATAATATGAACTCTCATTTATATGAATATTTCAAAGGCAGCTTATGGGGACAAAACTTTGGGCTTACCAAAGATATGTCTTGAAGAGAATGTGGAAGAGATAACTCGAGACCACATTGTCAAATACCTGCAACAGTACCATACTCCTGACCGCATGGTCTTAGCAGGTTAGCATGAGGTCCTCATTCCACATATAACAGAACTTTCATTATAATGTTTTGTAATATCATCATCATCATCATCCTTTTATCTATTTTTATTGAAAGTTTTAATTAAATGCTAGCTAATTTGTTGTTTTTTTTCAAAGATTGATAGTTATTTCATAAATGGAGTTCGCCAATAATTTTGCGAAAAATTTAACTTTAAATTACAAAAACGGGGTCAATGGTTTAATGTTATGCAATATATCAAAAACTTTTACATATTTTGCTGTCTTATAGGCGTTCAAGTAAGCTTCCTTCATCTTGTGTATTTATTATTATGCTGTGTATATAAATATACATATTAAATTTTTTGAAATCATAAAATTGTTCTTATTTATTTATATTTAAACTTTAAAAACATCAATCGAGGATTCGTACATTTATTTTAAAGAAAGGCTATAATTTTTGATAAGTATAGCCTTATCATAAAACGTTAGCAATTGCTGTTTTTAAACTTTAATTGTTATACAAAACATACATAGGATGTCTCTGAAAAGTTATTTATATTTATCTGTTTGTTTTTTATATGCTTTTTAGCATCTATGTTACAGAGTAAGTAAGAATCCAGCGCAAACCAAAGAAAGGAATTAAATGAAAAATTATAAAATAGTCTATTTTATATATATTTTATTTTATTGATTGATCATTTTGTTATTTTTTGGCTCAGCTCTAGATCTGACTATGATTTAAAAATGTATTTGATAGATATACTAGATAATATTTTATCCATTCAATTATACCAGTAAAACCTTTTCATAATTCCTAAGCAAATCTTTTCAAACCTATGTTTTTTTCTTTTAAATTTTCTACTTTTCTCTACAACTTTGCTAAGGAATTATGACAAGGTTTTACTTGTTGAAAATTTCAGCTCAATAAAAATTTTCTCTACGTGTTCTTATAAATCTTCATAATTTGAAATTTTACTGGTAAAATTCAAGCTTACAAAGGAACACAGGATGTCTTTAAAAAATTCTTTCAATTAGAATAGTTTTGTGTTTTTTTTGCAACTTTTATTTTTATTTATCATTTAACAATTTAGAATTTAAAATTCACTTTCAATTTATATTTTGAAGTTTCAAAATAGTAGCAATAACATTTCCCATTATTTTAACTATGAAAAATTTCAAATTATGGCAACTGTTAGGTAAGTTTAACAAATGTTTGAGATTTAAGCTGATTTCCATGTTAGTTACAACATTCCTATAACAATTAATAAAAAAATCCTTAATGATTAAAACACATACTAAAGGTGTAGGTATCAACCACGAGGAGTTGGTGGGGCTGGCAGAGAAGCACTTCACAGTGGAACCCTCTTGGGGGACTTCTCAGGCATCACCACCCCAGGCTGTTTCCTCCCTCTATACTGGAGGGTGCAAAGAGGTTCTAACGTATTCTCTTGTTTTAAATTCGTTTATTTACCAGGGATTCTTCTATTATTATTATTATTATTATTGTTAGTAGTAGTAGTTTTAATAATGATAATATTAGTAGTAGTAGTAGTAGTAGTAGTAGTAGTAGTAGTAGTAGTAGTAGTAGTAGTAGTAGTAGTAGTAGTAGTAGTAGTAATAGTAGTAGTAGTAGTAGTCATTTTTTAACGCCTTTTGTCTCATTACATGAGTTATACAATATTTTTTCTACATTCCTGGTCTTTCATAGAATTTATTCTGGCCTGAATAATCAACATTTCATTCTGAACTTTATTTGCACTATCTATTTTTATTTTTAGGTTTAAATTTATTGATGTTTCAAAAATATTTTTAATAGCTAATTTTTTCACTTTTAATCACAAATCTTTTAAAATCTAAAAATAGGTTATCAAAGACTTGTCCAGTGTCAGCTTGGGTCCAACACCCATGCCAGAATTAGCCCACTTAGTTTTGGGCTTTGAGAGTTGTAGTCACAAACATGATGATTTTGTGACTGTGTGTGTTTTGAATATGATGATGGGTGGAGGAGGGTCATTTTCAGCTGGAGGCCCTGGCAAGGGTATGTACTCCAGACTCTACCTCAATATTCTCAATGAGTTTGTACATTTTATTCAATTTTTTGAAGTTATTAATTGTTTAAAAGTAATTTATTGAATAAATGATTTTCATCGTCATCATCGTTTTACGTTCGTTTCCATGCTAGCATGGGTCGGACGAAATATAATTTTCACTTTGCTAATTTAAAATTTTGACGTTTTCAATACATTATTGTTGATTTTTCAAGTTTTATAGTTTCATATTATATTTAAACCTTAATGCTTTTATCAGCATATAAAATATATAAATATCAAGGCATCATTGGATTCACAATGCAACGGCCTTCAACCACGCCTACAACGACAGTGGTCTGTTTTGTGTACATGCAAGCACCCACCCGACTAGTGTGAGTCTATCTCCTTTATTGTGTTTCGACAGATGCTACTCAAAAATATTTCATTCTATGTTCTGACTTGGACAACACATTATTGAAAGTCTATTTAGTATATAATTTTACTCTTAAATTTTTTTAAAATGTTATCTATACGCTGTTCTATTTTTTACAAAGATAGCATGGTCCATTCTCAGATTAGTGTTGATAATAGGCTATACGCCAAATAAAAATGTAATGCAGTATTTATAAAGCGCTTTTCCTTATGATCAAAGCGCTTGCTAAAAATTTAATGTAGCGAAAAAACAATGTGGAAGAGGTGCTAATTGTCGACCCACGCGGGATCGAACCAGGTAACTTTAGATAATTAGTCTAATGCTCTACCTCTGAGCTATAGGGGCCGATTAAAAAGCATTTTATCGCAACGATATTCATTTAAAATGTCCATTTTTTTAAACATATTTCTATTTTGAACTGATTTTTAGTTTCCCGTTGTTTGACGTCGACGTTAACTGCATCCAATTTAGCGCACATAGTTACATGTTGCTTTTCTTTTATATCCTGGATATCAAGGGTCTCAGATAGCAGTAAGCGACAGGCTGATATTTTGTTATCGTTGTCATTTGGCTTGATAAAAGCAAGGCCAAGATGTGGAAATCGCGGATCTTGAATTCTGATAATTTTTAGTTAGACGTTAGCTCGGGCACCTGACGTTCAATTGCGCCAAAATTAAAGCATGAAATTCAAGTCGATTTTCCGTTATAACAATCTAACACTATAAACCAGTAGAAGGTATCTACAAACTGATATTCTACTACCGTTGTAGTTTGCAAGGCAAACTGCCCAAGTGTAAAAACGGCATATCTTGAATTCGGTAATTTCGAGCTGGACGTTAGCTTGGACTATCAGTCTATAAAAATTTTGAATGGATCATTTTATAATTGCGCTATATGTAGTTTCAATAATCCAGGCCAACTGCTGAGAACTCCAGTACAAAAGTATAACTAATGATTAATATACGCAGTAAATGAGAGAATTTTTCACAAAAAAGATACATTTTTATAATTCACCCTTGGCTACTAACTTTTCATATTTAATTGAATTTCAAACAGCTAAAAGAGTTGACAGAAGTTATAACACGAGAAATGGTGAATATGAGGAACAATGATGTTGCCAAGGATGAGTTAGAAAGAGCTAAAAAACAATTAAAAAGTATGCTACTGATGAATCTTGAAGCCAGGCCAGTTGTTTTCGAAGATATTGGTAGACAAGTTTTGGCACATGGAAAACGTATGACGTCACAACATTATTGCAACCTCATTGGTAAAAGATTTTTCAGATTTAACAATGAGTAGTTAAATTTTAATCAATTTTATAGACTTATAAATGTGATTGAAAGTTTCAAATTTATATTACTATTAAGTTTTATTTTTATATCAATCATGCTATTTTATATTTAAATAGGAAAAGTTTTTAATAATGGTTTTTGAGTGTTGGTGTTTGTGAGAAACGTTAGTGGCACCTGGTTTAATGATGAGAGGAGAAGAGGGACCAGATTGGACAAAGAAAAATAATGATGCAAAAGTAGGCTTTGAAATGTGACAACAAAGAAGCATTGTCAGAGAATAAAAAAAGAAAAAGATTGAAATAGATAAACTAGTGGTTTTGAAAATGTTGTAATAGTCTTACACCACTATAGCAGTGCTCTTTTTTGTTTGTATATGTTTTAAATATTCATCTGTTGATATTAGTTATCAAAATTTGAATATTTTTTTTTCGTTTTTCTAAGTTTATTAAAGTTCCCAATTATATATATTTAAACAACATAGCTCTTAAAAATGTTATTATACATAAGTAAAACTTATAATTTAATGTTTCTTCTAATACTTCGGTAAAGAAATATTTCAAACTAATAATTGCAACAGACAAGGTGACGGGAGCTGACATTCATAGGGTAGCTCACAAGATGTTGTCTTCTCCCCCGGCAGTGGCTGCCATGGGTGATCTGCATGAATTTCCTGCTTACCATAATATTAAAAACACCATAGCCCAACAATTAAATAACAGTTCGAATGCTTCTCGTTTTATATCTTCGCTTTTTAAAACAAATTAACGTTTATACAATTTACTTTATGTACAAAATTTTTCAAGTCGAAACAAGTTTATTAATAGAAAATTCTTCTGAATAAGTTTAAACTTTTTACCACTCAATAAAAGATTCGAGGATACTTTGAGAAATTTATTAAAATAAAGGCAATATTTATTCAACATCTAACAATTTCACTCTAAATGTGGGTTCTCGTTCAGAATTGCAACTGGACATCGGTTTACGATGTACTTAAAAATAGAATTGGACCTGGAAATGAGTGTTGGTTAGCATATTTTTGAAATCATGTAAGTGTTACCTCAAGGATTTTGAAAAAAAACTTTTTCTGGAAACATCATCAAAAATTGTCTTCGAACTTTCGCAAAAAATGGGTTCAACCTTAATTATGGTTAAGAAGTTATCTGTTGCTTATTATTATTCATAAAATTTACTTGATAGTTGTTTTTGTATAGACAGCTTTCAAGAGTAGGAAGATTGGCTAGAGAATATGGGTCAATTTTTTCGTTCTTTTCATCTTTTAAACTTAATGATTACATAAAAAGTAGTGCAGTTCATAAAACTTGAAAAGTACCTTTCTGTTTTGTTTTTGTTCATATCTTGTTTTGAAGTACTTTCATTTGTTGGCAAAATAAACAGATCCTAAAAATATGTTTTAAAATCGTTTATAACGTTTATTAGGAAAATCATTGTTTTTCATTTTTTATGTTCTTTGTCATTCTTCAAGTACTTATATTATCGTTTCGAATCGTATTAGTTGTTCAAAAATGATGAGACAAGAAGTTCAAAAGCATTCGGCTCATACGTTGGAATTTCGTAATTTAAAACGGACATTTGATATGTATTTAAATGAACAGTTGAATCCTGTCGAAAATGATGAAAATGCTGACAAAATGTACATTGAATCAATAATAAGAAGTGAATACAAAGAAGTAAAAGAAAAGGTTGAAGACCAAGAAGCGAAAAAATTACGAGCTGCAAAAGAACCTATTCCTATAGATATAGGAGTGGAAAAACCTGAAGAGATTCCAGAAAAAGATGCTCATAATCAAGAATTAATGCTTCTTCCTCAAACTGAAAAGCAAAATAATACTTCAATAGTTTCGATTGGTGATCAAAATATGTTAGTTCCTAAAAAAGCACCTATTCAAGTGAAACCAGCTTGGCATGCACCATGGAAGTTATCAAGAGTTATAAGTGGCCATGGTGGATGGGTTCGGTGTGTTGATGTTGAACCTGGTAATGAATGGTTTGTTACAGGATCTGCTGATAGAATAATAAAAATTTGGGATCTTGCAGAAGGAACACTAAAGCTGTCTTTAACTGGTCATATTAGCACAGTTAGAGGAGTCAAAGTATCACAAAATCATCCTTATTTATTTTCATGTGGAGAAGACAAACAAGTAAAGTGTTGGGACTTAGAATACAACAAAGTAATCAGACATTATCATGGTCATCTTAGTGCAGTTTATGGAATGGATTTACACCCAATAATAGACCTTCTTGTTACTTGTGGAAGGGATGCCACAGCTCGAGTATGGGATATGCGCACAAAAGCTCAAATCCATTGTCTTAGTGGACATACTCACACAGTTTCACAAGTAAAGTGCCAAGCTTCGGAACCTCAAGTAATCACTTGTTCTCATGATAGCACTATTAGGTATTGGGACTTGGTTGCAGGAAAAACAAGAGTAACGCTCACAAACCACAAAAAAAGTGTTCGCTCTATTGTAATTCACCCTATTCTTAACATGATGGCTTCAGCATCTCCTGATAATATTAAACAATGGAAATTTCCTGATGGCAACTTTATTCAAAATATGTCTGGTCACAACTGCATCATCAATTGTTTGGCTAATAACAGAGATGATGTTTTGGTGTCTGGTGGAGACAATGGATCATTATATTTTTGGGATTGGAGTTCTGCATACAACTTCCAAAAACTTCAAACCACTATTCAACCAGGATCTATTGCTTCTGAAGCTGGTATCTTTGCAATGACATTTGACAAAGGTGAAAGTCAGTTGATTACATGTGAAGCTGACAAAACTATTAAAGTTTACAAAGAGGATGAAACTGCTTCTGAAGAAACACATCCAGTAATTTGGAAGCCAGAAATCATTCGGAAAAGATTTTAGACCTATGCTATATAAATTTTCCATATTTTAATTGAAACTGTCGTGTTTACAATGACGAATGAGCTTGATCATTTTGTTCCAAATTCAATCAAGCTAAAAAGAATATGTGTAAATATAAAAAGCTAATAAAATTTTAAGGATTTTGCTTGTTTTTATTAATAAAAATTAACCAGATATGATTACAAAGGTTCATTAAAATTAAAGGCCTCTCATGAATTTATCCTTAGCATAAAAAAATTTAAACACCTATTAAAAACCTTTCTCGAGTTTCCGATAAAATATTGTTTTGAAAATAACGATGGTAATTCATTCTTGTTTGGATTCCGTATAAAAGCAATTAGTTCGTTGTGAATCAAAAACATATTTTATTTTTTCAACTTATCATTTTGGATTTCCACAATATTTTGTATACAAATGCGAGATTCAGTTGCTTTTTTGACCCTATACGAGGAACATTATTATTTTAATATTACCAATGCCCTGCTTTAAAGTAAGTTGTGGCATGCTTTATTACACACGGAAGTCCTTTAAGACTGAAATAAAGCAGGAAAATGTTTTTTTTATGCAAAAAACTCTGCATTGCTAATGCTACTTTTTTAGCCTCTATTCTGGAAAGCTCTTTTCTTCTTGGGTCTTTGACAAGTCGACAACTTACTTTTGGTTAATCATTTTGGCTTCTTTGGTCTTTCTGTTTTTTCTCTTTACTGGCTTTCCTTTTATCTCTCCAAACGTCTACCGTTTCTTTCATTAATTTCTCATCTCAACTTCCCGTTTATTTTTAGGCTTTTTAAACTTCATTTTTGAACTTTTTCTTTTTTTAGTTATAAACCTTCTTATTTGTATCATTTTATTTTTCTTTTTCACAATCAGTTTTTCGCTTATTCTTTTCACATCTTTGTTTTTTCCTTTTCTGTGCTCTTCCCACTACTCTATTACAGCTTAAGCCACTCTCAATTGAGCTTGTACTTCATTGATCTTACATTAGTCGCTATTCTTTGGTTTTTTCCTTTTTTTTAAACATCAAGCTTTATTTCTTGTCACTTTTTGCTTTCATCAACTTTGTTGTCTAGGCAGCTCTTTCCTTATCCTGATGATATTTCTTTCAAAGATTCGCGTTAATACCAGATGATTTTTATTCGACAACTTGTTATGAACAAGTTCAAAATTCGGGACCATTAATATTGAAAATTATTTTTTCTATCACAATGAAAATTTTCGAAAATAAGGTGAAAATTTAATTTTAAAGTTTAATTTCAATTTTTTGAATTCAAGATAATTTTTAAATAAATAATATATGGGTCAGCGGTAGAGCATTATACTAATTACCTAAAATTACCGGGTTCGATCCCGCGTGGGCCGACAATTAGCACCTATTGCACAGCGCGTTTTGGCTACATTAAATTTGTAGCAAGCGCTTTAATCTATGAGATAAAGCATTTTATAAATACCGCATCACATTACATTACCTTACTCATAATACCTCGTCGTCATATGGTATTGGGTCAAACTTAGGTGGTTGGAAGGATACATGTGTTGTATCTATAAAAGAGTCTTTTGTATAATCACTTCTTGTTCTCAAAGGAGCAGACTAAAAAATAAGAATATAATAATTGATAAATTTTGCAAAAATTAAAAAACACAAATTTTCTCTTACAGATTCACATATTATTTTCGAATGGTAATCTTCTTTCTCAAGTTCGAAGTATGGGTATAATTTAGCAAATTTTCTGCTGCGTATATCTGAAATTTTTGAATAAATCTTGTATACAAAAAATTATCAACTTTATATAACTTATTGTGTATTCAAAGAAAACCTTTAATGATATCGATAGTAAAAGAATAGGGAGGTACTTCGGAACAAAATGGTGCTATCAAATCTGATCGCTTTACTTTTTCTTCGTTCATTGCTTTCAAGCAAAAGTGATCAATTACGGAGACTTCGATATAAATTGAAAATAAAATCTAACCAGTGTTTAGCGGGAATTTACTGAGTCTAATATGCTCTTTAAGTTTGCTTAAATTTTTCTCAAGTCGAGCCTTTATAATAATCTATATTTTTTTGAAACTAATGAAAATTTTATTAATTTTGTTTTTAAATTTAAAACTATTATATTTGTTGAAAAATATTCCCATGAAAGTTATGATAAAACCATATGAAAAATTTTACGAAAATATCTAACTTTTCTTGCTGCTTGAACAAATTTATCCAATGAAAGCTGCCGAAAAACCCAATCATCATAAGGTATATCTTCACAAAAATCTCTTATTGGTGGAAGATCCTTAATAATTTTTAATGCATTATTTTTGATATAAATATAATCGACTCAATACCAATTCAGAAGAGAGGTATAATTTATCGGAGTATCGTCCAGGTTCAGTTAACACCAAAGTTTCTTTGGGCATCTTGAAAAATAAAGTTTCACAGTTTTTCTTATTATATTAAACAATGATGAACTTTTTTATAATTTTTAAGACTACCATTCTGAAACGGCATTCTCTTTCTTCGAGGATTTTTTTTCTTCTTTCTTTACTTACAGGTAATTCACCTTGAAAATTTTTATTATTTAAGATGTTTTTTTTGAAGTTTTAATATTATTTTTACAAAAATATATTACCAAGTTTTGGCTTCCAGGTAAGCTGCTTTTTTCTTTCTTCTATCTCTTCATTTTTCAAGTTTTCAAAAAAATCTTTCAACTAATATATAATAAATTAATTCAAAAGTTTCAATAGAATATTTTAAGAATTATTTAAAGTTTGCTAAAAATCCCATATTTTTTACGGTTATAAATACGACCCCAAGACCTCATATCAAAAAGAGCTGCAAAATAAAAAAAACTCTGTAAGTCATCGGAGTTTAGCAACCTTAAAAAAAATAACTTATAAAATTTAGAGAAACCAATCCAGTTCATTAATCGGCCAGAGTTATGCAATATGTTATCGATTTCGGGATAAGGAAAGAATCTACAACGATATGTGACCGTTACCGAAAAAAAAACAAAGAAAAATCAATGAGGTTTTTGGTGTTAAACTATCTTTTTATTAATCTTCCTTCAGTCATACTGATGGGAAAGTCTCAACCATTTTTTCAAACTATCGTATCAGCCATATGTTAAAGAAAGAAAAAGAAAACATTTCTAATTAAAAAATTTAAGATGAAAAACTTTGGCGTTGAAGTAGTAATAAGAACTTACTTAATAAGTACATGGAAGGTTGAGCATAAGTTGGTAGGACACAAAAATCTTTGTTTTTACGAAAAAGACGCAAAGAAGTATAACCTAAAAATATTTGATAAAGACGCTCTTAATGTCTCATGCTTGAAATAATCATATTAATTTTTTAAAGAATGCAATTCATGTAATATGCCTTACTTCATAAACTTCACTTACTAAAAACTTTCTTCTTTAAAAAATAAATACATAAAACTTGCGTTTTTTTTTCTATTAAATTCATTTAGTGAATACATTTTTAAAACAGTTACAATTCAAAATATCGGTCCGATCAATTTGTCGACGACCCTTAATTTTTACCTCTGTTTCATATTTGATACGGGAAAAACAGTCTGCCATTCTCAAAATATTACGAAACTTGTGGATTTATCGCACTTGAAATAATAATCAATTTTTTGCAACGTAACTATGGAAATATTTAAAAGTAGTTTTATGTATGAAAATCTGTCTAAAAAAATTTTAGTGTGTATTTAGAAAATTAACATATTTATTTAAAAAATGAAAAACGAATAAAATACTTTTTAAATATAAATATACCGAATACACTTTCAAAACTATAATTTAATTACATTAACTTGAGCCTTAAAGCAATTATAAAATGGAAGCACAAGATTCATATAGTTTTTATTATATTACAATATTTTTTGATGTAAACATGATGATCATCCAATGATTACATCGGAAACTGAAGATTTAATAAGAACTACATAAATCTAGTGTTCTAATCAAATTAATGCACTGAATAAAAATATTGCAATGTGTACTGAAAAATTATTATTGACTTATTTTTACTCAAAACTACATACAAATGAAACAAAAAGTATTTATATTAAACAGAAATAACAATACAAATTGTCTATCATAGATATATTTCATGCTTAAGTTATAAAATATTAAGGTATTATAATGAAAAAAACTCGGTTTTGTGAAAAAATGTTACCATTTTTCTGTAAAAGCTCTTTTAGATACTCTTTCATCATCAAAATTTACATTTAAAAGGGTAGCATCTACCAAAACAAGAGACATTCGAGGTGGAGCTTTAGCAAATGAATTCCACTTGTCTTTTTCATAATTATAACTTAAAATATCATCTTCTTTTGCTCTTCTATGTTCTCGTCCCAAAGAAAGAATATTTTGATTAAAAACTATAAAATGTCCGACCGATCTACCAGCTAATGTAACACTCAAACATGTCCATTCATCATTAGCTATAGAATATTTTTCTATGGCAATTGTATTTCTTTGTTGGTCAAAAGTATGAGAACCAATACCACCCAAAACAAATATGTGGCCATTAAGAGCTTCCATCTCATGAAGTCTACGAGAATAAGTCATAGAACACTTTATAGCATATGTATTATTTTGAATATCATATTCGACCATGTTAGAAACTGCTTGATTGTTGCTGCTTGGGGTAACACCACCACTTAAATAAATTTTTCCTTCAAACACACAACCAGCATGGCCATAAATAGCTTCTGGAAGAGAAGCAAGATCACTCCAAGAATTTGAATACACATCATAGACGTCAACAGATTTAATGATAGTTATACCACTGTTTTCTTGAGGTAAATCAATCAAACCACCAAAGCAGTAAATTTTGGAGTTTGAAGCAAGTATAACTGAATCTATTCGGACATGTTTGCAAGGATTCAATACAACTAATGAAAGATGTCGTGGATCAAACCTAACTAAACTATTTATATTTGCACCTCCACCACTATCTACTACTCTGAAAATGTACAAAAAATTTTCTACTTCAGCCACCCTACAATCTCGAGAAGCATAAGAATCTCCAGAAAGACGGTAATACTTGCTGCTAGCTTCTTCATAAGCAACAATTTCAAAAGGTCGTGGAGTAGAATTTTGAAAAACAAGTACTAAAGATTTTGTATCTGAGCGAACTTGATTGCTAATAAGAGATTTTGGATGATGAGTTAAAAGTTCTTCATGGAATTTTAAACCAATGTCAAAAAAACTTTTCAACCCTGGTATTAACGTTAATAGTGGATGTCCTTGTTGTAATGAAGCTTTGGCTATTAACCCCGTTCTTACACAAGACATTAATTCTGAAGTATATTGAAGTCTTTTATTGTCCTTTTTTAACCATTCTGCTATATAATTAATTAAATTATACTCTGTGCTTGTTTTCAACCGGTTATCTTCTAAATAGAGTTTTAAAGTTTCAAATGGTGTTGACAAAAACAAAGGAGTAGGAGCAAATGAATCAAATTGTTGCAGAAGTTTTTTGTTGAAATGATCTATTACTTTATTAAGAGCATAGATATCAGCAATTTGGATAAGCTCTTCTGCATTTGAAAAATTTATTTCAGAGATTATATAATCACTGCATAGATTCAAAACTGTTGGAATTTGTAGATGGTTGGCTGTGTTAAGAATGTCTATTAAAGTAGTAGAACTGAGTTGCATAGAACCAGAGTAAATAAAATTAATGATTTTTTCAAGAGAAGCTGCAGTAACTCCACCCAAATCTACAACATCATCTTTTTTTTCTTTCATATAAACTCTCAACATTGCTCTAAAATATTCACTAGTGGCAGCCAAAACTACTTTATGGACCTTGATGTTTTGAAGTATTAATTAGTAAAATTAAATTTGAAAAAAAAGTAAAAAACTTCTTAAAAAAACAATAAATTTACTCTTATTGATTTTCCTTCAGCAGTAACTGTAAAATCACAAAGTTCATCATTTTGCTGTAAGTTTCTCACATTTTTCAAAAATTCTTCACTATAATATTTAATATTTGATACGTCAGTTTCTTGTTTCTTAGCCATGGTCACTCAAATGTGTTCTTTGACTCATTAAGTCGTCAAAGACATTACTTTTGCTAAATAATGAATAATCTTTACATTTTAATTAAATATATTTTTAAAAATAAAAAATATATCTAAAATTAAGCTTATTTCAAGAAAATGTGCGTTCCGAAGCAGGTGTTCAAAATGTAAACAATGTCTGGACACTGAATGAAAGCCAAAAAGCCAAAAGCTGTCATTATGACCATTGACAGATTTTCTATAAATAGTAGTTAAAAGATGAATTAAAGGGTTTAGATTTAAGCAATATTTGATAAATTGAGCCATATTAGGATACTAATAGAAAAAATTGAAAAATTACGATTAAATTTATTTGCTAATAGAGTTAGACATAAAAATAATTAAAAAGAATTTAAAAATTTTTGAAAAATTGAATGATATGTTTGAATATAATAAAAATAAATATATAATATTATAATAAATATATTCTGCTATTATTATCTATTGTAATAACTTTATTTTCAAATGAATACATTTTAAAAATTATTTTTAGAGTAAATTTTTTTTATGGATATAGAATGTGCCTTAAACTTTTTCAAAAATATTAAAAAATTTTTTTGGTAAATAATTTTTTATTCTTCAAGAATGTGATTGCGACGATTGAAGAAGTGACCGCAAATCTCTGCTTTATAAATATTTATTGTTGTCAAACCTATGAAAAATATGAAGTATAATAACCTAAATCAAAAAGTAAAGTCAACAAACACAAAATATTTATTAAAAAGAAGACACGAAGCTTTTCGTAAGACTACTTTATAATGTAAGCTAGTCTTATGAAAAGCTTCGTGTCTTTTTTATAATAAATACTTTGTGTTTTTTTTTGATCTCACAAAATGGAAAATATCTTTTGACATTCACAACTGTGAAGGTTATTTTTCAATAGCTAGCGCTAGTTGGAAACAATGTAAAAAACTTTCAGTTTTCTGAAATATTCAAAACTCGGTAACACATAAAAACTCGGTTTTTCATGAATTTTGAGGGTTCAAAAATAATCGATTTTAAGCGTTTAGTGTTTTTCAATACATTTTTGTGTAACTTTGGCGTCGTTGCGAAAGGTTATGCTTGAAAACGCAAGCATCATTCGTGTATGTTTCTCAAATCTTCATCGAATGTTAGCTCAAATTACACCTATTTTATAAAAAATTATGCTTTTCAAGCAAGTCAAACTTCACTGAGTTTTACAAACTGCTTAGTGTGTTATTAGAATTGTCTGAACTGCAATCAATTTTTAACAGACCTTACTTTTAACTAAAGTAGTTAACATTAAAAAGCTTCTGATCTGATAACAATAAGAACATTACAGTAGAATAATGTCTACTTTTCGAATGAGCAGCAAAGTTAGTTTATGTTTTTGTTTGTGGGTGTATCAATCCTTTTAAATCAAGTCATCATGTCAAAATTTGTTGAAGAATGCTCTTAACATTCAAGCGTTAATATCACCTAAAAATATTTCCAAACCTTTAGTCATTGCCCAAGATGGCGCAAGGTAAATAAGAATAATTCAACTAAAGTTCTTGAAATATTGGATTAAATTAAATGACAGATTTAATTTCCCTATTTTAATCATTTTGTTTAGTACGTTTCAAGATTTTCTAGTTTGATAACGTTTTTTATGCTTGAATTATGTAACCTCCTAGAAAGTTGACTTTTTTGGCTCTTGATAACTAACCCGGACACATTAAATTTTCCTCGATGTTAGAAAGAACTAATTTTTTTCTACATTTACTTATATACCATTACTGTATTCTTGATTTTGTAGATAAATTTTTTTTATCTTCTAGATCACCTGTAACAACAGTAGAGCACAGCCATGCGGTGTCTTCAAAAAGAATCCCTTCAAATCCAACCCTGCACATCAAACTGAGTAACTTGAAAAGGTATTTTACTCTTTCCAACTTTGAAAATATGTTATTGAAAATGCTTATTCACCCCTAAATCTTCAAATCCTCATTTTACTGGAAAAAAATTTTGAGCTGAATCCAGAGCAGGATGTTCATAATCCATAAGTAGAGACTGCAAAGACTGAGCAGAAATACCATCAGAGTTGTCTGACATCTCAACAATGTCTTATATTTCACGTCAAAATTAGAAGCTATAACAAGTCTATAACATGTATCTCATGTACAAATCTAGTTCACGACTAGTTCAACATAGTAGTTTTATGGTGGTGCTGTCCAGTATGCTCACAAACCCCGTAACTGACTCTAAAACACAGCAACAGCTTCTTTCTCAACTCTTAGTCTAAAACCAGCGTTGTCCGACATGCAAAGAAAAGTTAACCAAAACGGTTTAGCAATTAATATTTAATCTTTGTAACGAAGTTGATTTTTTCAAAAACCACAATAAAATAAGTATTGTTTATGAACACTATTTAGTCTATGAAAATACCAAGCTTTTCGTTATCACTATAACATTTTCAAGTATGAGCTACTTGAAAATGTTATGGTGATAACGAAAAGCTTTTTAACGAAGTTATAATTAATGTTAATACTGAGAAAAATTTTGGTTAAATAGATACTCTCAGTTTCCGTAAAAAAAATTTAAACCAATGGAAAAAGGTTGTAGAATAAAAAGTATCTATTTCAAATCTCGATCTACCAACAGTCACCCTGCTGTCCATCATTGAAATACCGCAAGAAAGCTTTTCCAGTTAAAGTTACCCGTAAAAACAATCAACGACAAACTCCACCAGCTATTGAAAACTTAGCAAAGCTGATCTAAAACATAGAAACCTCAAAATAAACAGCATATCTAGATTTATGTAGATTAAGGAGAAAAACGACAGAGTTTATGAAAATTGCTTGTAACCGCTTGGAGAGAATTTCCAAGCCCAATCAAGTACGAAAGTTTTCTTATCAAAATTTTTTTAAATCTTTTTAAGTGCGTTTTTTAGAAATTTTATACATCATCATTCAAAATTGTTTGAAAGTAAGACTTGGAGCTCGAAATACATTACGTTTACAAAATCTTAACAGAAATTTCTATTTGAACTATGATAGTGAAATTACCGAGAGGTATTTTTTAAAATTCAAATGATTATTTATCAAGCCTTATATCAAGCTATAGAAAATGTTGGCAAAAGTTTCTAAAATTCATAATCTCAGATGAACACTCTTCCTGTCTTTAATAGACTATTTAAATGCTTGAAAATTATTTTTATTTTATATTGACATTTTTAATTCATAAAAACATTTAGTAAACTCGAAACACAGCGAATTTTTCGAGCCTCACTTATTAACGTTGCTTTTCACATTCATCATTGATTGGGTAATGTGCCGCATTACATAAACCAAAGGAATCGGTTGGACCCTTTTTTTTAAACTATAGATGACATTAATTTTTCAGATAATCTAGCACTAATTTCCCATAAAAATTTTCACATTCAGAATAAAACAAAAAAACTTTTATTTATAGACAGGCAGATTGGACCCAAAATCAGCCAGCAAAAAAACGGAAGTCATGACAATCAACATGCCATCACCAGCCCCAGTGCAACTTGACAAACAGGATTTTTGTACTACAGATGAGTTTGCATAGATTGGTAGCATTTTGAGTGTAGAGGGTGGTGCCGAAAAAGATAAGGAAACTAGGCCCAAGAAAGTAAAAACCGCTTTTAGGAGCATGGAAACTGTATGGAAGTCTTTTCAGTACACTATCAACACTAAGGCTGTACATGACCTGTATTCTGTTTATGCTTTTGTATGGATAAGTGTTGGAGTGACAGAACAATATATCAAAAAACTCAGCTTTTTATACAAAAAGTTTACAAATCATTTTGAGAATCTTCTGGCTTGATACCAACTTGAACAATGATCTTCTTTCTCATTCTCGCCAAAAAGGCATGGCTATCATCATCATGAGAAGTTGATTGCAATGGATTGGTCATGCCTTAAAAAGAAGGTTCCATAACCAGAACAGCTTTCTATTGGACACCAGATGGAGAAAAAATTAAATCGCCCAAAAACAATATGGCATTGAACAGTGGAAAAAAAACTTGAGAAAGTGAAATCCACTTAGGGTTCCACCACCAAGCTGGTTCAAAATAGGAATGCAAGGAAACTTTTCTTTGCCGCCATATAACCTGACAGGCCCTAATAATAACTGAGAAAAACAGAATAATTTTCAAGTCTTTGAATTATATATTTGAAAACTTAGAGCAAAAAAAATTATAATTTCATCATGCAATAAAAAAATGACTAAATGTAAAAATTATTTTATTAATAAAAACTTGAAACTTCTTTCTTGAAAGCATCAAAAATAGTTGGAACATAATCTAAAGCAGTTTTTAAGCTTTTTTCATAAATTGTCTCAGTAATTATTTTATTTGTCTGAGAAGATATAACATCACCATTTTTGCATAACACAAAGGTTGTAGAAGGTAAAGTAAGTTCTTTTTTCAAAGATGGGTTCACAATCATTTGACCATTAGTATCAACACCCACATTAACAGCTGCAAAAACATTTTTAAGAGGAAGAGCAGACTCCAAAAGTGAAACTGATAAAGCATTTATTAAACAAGCCAACAAGGAGCCATCATTTTCTACTTCTTGTACTGTTATAACCAAATTACTTTTTGGAAAATCTTTAACAAAAACTGTATCCAAACAGATGTTGGTTAAAAATTTCTCTAGTTGCATTTTTTCTTTGAGTTGATTATTAACTTTTGGTTTTATAAAAACTTCTATATTCATATCATTAATCAACTCTTTTGCTTGTTTCATCTCGTTTGGTCCATAAATTGATGCAATTGCTGAAGTATTTTTAAGTCTGAATTCACCAGAGCCGTCGGCTTGAACTACAACCGAGAAACTACATGAAACATCGGTTTCCATCTAAAATGAAAACAAACATAATTAAAAACAAAGATTTACATGAAAACTTGATTTTTCAATGAATTTATATTTTTAAATATAATAGTCTTACCATTGAAACAATTATTTAAAACTTCACTAGATTCAACATATTATCGCTTTTTTATAAAACAATATTGTAATGTAACTAAAAAAAAAGTTTAAACTAATGCTTTTATTTAAAAACCAAAAATTTTTTAACGTTCTCAATTAAGTTTTATTTTAAACTGAAGTTAAAGATGAAAATATTTATTATTTAAGTTTTCATTGTACTTTCCGAATATATATTACTTTTTAAAAAATTTTTCACGCAATTTTCTTCTTTTCAAATTCTTACTTATTTATAAAATTTTTTTCAATGATTTTTCATATCGAGAAGTTAAAATTCATTTTTAACAAGCATTTTTGACATTTTACATTTCAAACACCTTTTAACACAAATATGTCATTCGTTGATAAAGATATTAAAAAAATGGTTTGAGTTTTTTGAAAAAATTATTAAATTCTAAAAAATATCTAAATGTAAATTAAAATAATAATCTTTAGCCAAAGTAAATGTAAATTAATTTATATTTTATAGATAAAAGAAGTACAAGGGCAGGTTCCTTCAATGAGCCCTCATAACATAACACTAGTATTACAACATTTTGATTATGACACTGAGCTAACAGTGAATTCTTTACTTAAAGGTACAATTACATATTATATAAATTTATGAATTTAAAATATAGCTTATTCAATGTGGAAGTAACTCAGTCAAAACTAGATTATTAACTTTTTGCTTAAAAAAATAATTTAAATTTTCAAATCATATTTTTTTTATCATTCAAAAATTCAATGTACAAAAAATAAGAATTTTATTTATAAAATATGAAGTTTTTGAAAATTATTCATATAATAGTTTTTTAATTATGTTCAGGATAGTATATTTTATATTCAATATAAAATACTCTAAAGTATTAAACTAGAAATAGTTGTAAAAATCAGTAAATGTTAGCTTGAGTATTGATTTGGACGATACTTCTCAAAAATTATGTATATCTTTTTCAGTTTATTCATTGCTTCAACTTTACCTCTTTTTTCAATAGTTTTGAAAATAAAAAGCTTTCTTCATACATTATCTTTTATTGATTAAAATTTTAAAGGCATTTTTTATACATGAATTTTTTGTAAATTTCCAACACTAATTAAGAATAAATAAAAAAAATGAAGAGTTTAATAAAATTTTAAGTTATGTATGTAAAAAAAATTTATAATTTTGTTGAATGGATTGTTATTTGAATTAAATTTAATATTAGACATTTAAAAGATAAAAAAATATAATATGTTTGATATTTATAGGCATATAATTTTTATAAACGTTTGATAAGAATTATTGTTTAACTGTTTTTAATGTCGTTATTTCATTTTATTAGAATGTCTGACTCGTTTATTTTTGAAATTAATTCGCCTTAATAAAACCATGTTTTTTGTAATTATTAAGTTAAACATTCTTCATAAAATACTGTAAACTCAAAAACTTATAATTGAAAAGACACCATTCTATGTTTTCATATATTCTTATACTAGCTTAATATAGCATTCATTCTTCGTAACGTAACGTACGTCCATATTACTCTGCTCAGCTGAATGTCTTTATATAAAAAGTTAACTCAACTAAGTGAAGCTAAGAAAGTAGGGCTAAATGTCTTGTAACTTTGTAAACCAACACGCAGATGGTGGGAAGAACATTCTAGATCAATGGCAGCTGAGTGGAAAGGTTATAGACAATTTCACTTGTTTTTAATTATTTCTAATGTATCCTCTATAAAACTTGTTTTTCAATAATAAATAATTTCATAAGCATCGACTTCTGTTTTTTGAAATTTTTTCGAATTGCATTTTTAAACTGTCTTAAATTCATTGATACTTTCAGGGGAGTAATGGAAAAAATAAAAGGCAGAAAAAAAAGAAAAATAAAACCCCTAATACACAAGAATCAGTGCCTAAAAAAGAAGGTAATTTTAACTTAGCGAAAGATCAAACATGAATGTGACTAATAAATTTCTTACGTGATTTTTTCAGTTATTAAAACAACGGAAAAGCCCAGTGCCACTAGTCACGTCAAAAATGAGGCGCCAATTAAAGGTAACTGAAGACATATTCTGTTTAATACATTTATCATTATTAAGAACCTTGTTTGAAGTTTTTGGTTGTTTGAAAATATTGCTATTAAATCTAACCTATATTTGACAGTGACAGAGCCATTGTTACAACTCGGTTCGCAAGCTAAAACCACTTCAGAAAATAAAAAGCCGCCTAAGAAAGGTTAGGTATTTATTTCGAATACCTTATTGAAGTTAAACTGATTAGTTTATGATACTCAAAAGTTTGTTATAATAGCTTGATTATTAGTTAATCTCAATTGAATGTCGTGTCAAATTGGTTTGATGCGCCTTTTTCTTATTGTCACGATAGCATATAGCTCATTTTTAGTTTACCGCATATATAAACTATGAAATTTTTATTAAAAAAATAATTTTTTGAATGATATTGCAGTGAAATATGAATCTAATCTTAACACTTCGTTAGATAAATAATAATGACATTATATAACATAAACAAATGCCTATTAAAGTTATACTTCAATGCTCTTCACCGAACAGCATTACTGCGTTTAATAAACAAAATTTTCATTAAAGTTTTTTCAAGATTAAAAAAAAAACTTGAAATTGTGTTTTTTTAATTTTCAAATAACATTCAATTGTGCTTATATTATTCCCTTGAATGTATAAATGACGTAAAACCTTCATTGCTAATGATAAATGAACAGTGGATCACAGGCCAAGCAAGGAGTCAATCCAACGAACACGAACCTCAAGTAGGGCATCATCGGGACCTCATGCAGGCATTGATAAGTCTTTTAAGGAGTTGCAGAGGCATATAGCAGCTCTTGAACACTCTAAAATGTCTCTTGAAGAACATCTCAATAAGTGAGGGACCTCTCATCTCTCTTTTCTGGCTTTTTGTGCTCATTAACAATATATCAAATTCACTTCTTTACATTGTTTGGTACCTTGTTAAGATTTTGTCTCTATTTTATTTTTATGTAGTTTAATTATCATGATTAAAAGTTATCATTTGAGCATGTAAGATTTTCTTATGAAAAGCCTCGTGTATTTTGTTTGTTAAATACTTCATGTTTATTTATCAATATTAACTTTTTGGAAATCAGATCACAAAAGAGGATAAGCGAGGTTTTCAAAGAGTTGAGACAACTGTGAGTTTTCTATTTATGAATCATTTGGTTCTCCAAGTAATAAGTATACTATTTGCCAGAATGGAAGAAAGAGAAACCGCATTGGTGTCTGAGTTAGAAAAAAGGAAAGATGAGTCATGTCAGTATGAAAATAGCAAAATCATTCATTTTTTTCTTTAAAAAATTCCCAAATAAGAATTTCATTAAAACAGATTCTTATGTGACCAATTTCAACTTCAAATGCATAGAGCTGAAGATGCGGACTGACAGAGTATTTTCAATGCATGAAGAACAGGTTGATCAACTCAGAGATGATATAAAGGTTAAAGCCTACATCATATTTTTTCGTAGGCTTTATAATATACTGAAACATGAAAAATTTAGTTGCATACAAACGTTTTGACTTCATTTATCGTTGAACTCGAGAACACGAAACTCACAGAATCTTTCAGTTGAACACAAGCACCTGGATGACATAGCTCAGACCATGTGGTTTTCCTGCCACTTCAATGAGATTCTCGAAGCAGTACAGAACTTTGGCGAAGGTATTAAACATCTATCAGCTTTCATCACACATTTATAACGTACTATTTTTATACGGTATTTAATGTTTTTTAATATTTTAATGAGAAAAATTTGGTAAATAAAAAAAGAAGAGTATAAAAACGAAAAATGGACTATTTTATATAATAAAAGATGAATTAATAAAATTCTGAATGCTAGATATAAAAAATGATAGTTTTTAAAGTAGCTATTAACGCAAGCTATACGTATTTGCTTAGAACATATGTTGTCAGAATATTTTTTATCGATCATTCACCTATTACTTTCGCAATAAATGGTAACTTCTTTAATTTTTAGTCTTTATGAAGTGATTTATGATTTTTTTTACTATAATTCTGCCTTTTACTATCTTTTGAGATATATATCTAATAGCATGGTTATTTTAGTCATCCCATAATAAATTTAAACGAAAATCATTGACAGTTCATTCAGCAAAACCATTTACTGTAACCCAACTTTCAAAAGCCTCTTCAAATCGCAAAAATGCTAAAAATACTTCTATAGTCCGTTCTACAACAGGTTTATATTTTTCATCTATTATTTTGTAATCTTGGTTTAGGAGGGACTGTAGTTTGCGTGAAAGATTGTCTGGCAGACAACAAATAAGAGCGTGGCAGTAGTCCAACCTTAGAGAACTAATAAGATGGTAAGAGCGTTTGAAGGTGTACGAGACAGATATTTTAGTTCTTTATTATGGCATAAATGTGATAGATAAAGAATTTTTATATTCGGGTTTATTACTAGGATTTTGAGCTTAAAAGATATTGTGAGAATAGTGAGGTTAAGAGTTACCGTGAATAGAAGATCATATTTTAGAAGAGTAGCTGCCGATGTATGATTTGCGTTTAGTAGAATTTAAATACTTTTGACTATAAAAAAACTAAAAGTTAGTTACAGAGAGAAAATTAGATGATACATGAAAAGCAGACATAAGGTGAAAGAGACTCGAGTAGAAAATATGATGACTTCAGCAGCACAAGTAAAGCAAGTCATGCTGTTGAGTGAATGTGAGATATATGAATGGAAAAGAGGCTGATCTAGAACGGAACTGTTGCGACACAAGTGAGTTTAATGTTGCACAGAGAAAATCAAGTTGTTATTTTTGCTGAATTTATCTCGTGATGGATGAGAGTAGAACCAAGGAAGCGCAAGATTATGTTGAAATATTGAAATACCTGTCCAAGACATCAATGTGACACTCAAAGCATCGAAAGTTGATGAGGTTTCAGGAAATGAAAGCGGTAGTACGTCTAGTGACACAGATGTTATGGAGTTTGCAGCGATGTCTAAAGTTCGCTTTTAGTTGAGTAATGTCAACGATATAGTGATAAGAGGAAATTGAGGTCGGAAGATGAAGAAAAAGAAAGATTATTCTAGTAAGATTTATAATCTCAGAAATAAGATGGCGATTAGAAGAAATGATGGGTTCCACGTTTTCTTCTGAATTAAGGAAAGAGCTTGCAATGTTTTGGAGGAAGTAAGAAAAATGGTCCGTGAGAAAGATAAATTGGAAAGTTTGGAAATGTGTTGGACAAAAAGGGGACAAATCTTTTAAGGTAAATGTGGTTATCAAGTCTGAAGGAGACGATTTGTTCGGTAAAGATCATATGAGCCTTTTTATTTCTTCAATGGTAGGAAATATGATGAAAGAATTTTTGGTAAGGTAGTGCATTCAATTGTACATTGGTGAAGATCTGTGAATAAAATGCATTTTTTCTTTGAGTGTGCGTATGGAGATATTATGAGAATCATCGTGGAAGAAACAGTTTGAGATTTTGATATCACTGTCAAATAAAAAATGTGAAAAAATAGAGTAGAAAAATAAAGATGGAAAAATTAGCTCACAGATGAAGTTATTGGAGTAGAGAAAGCGTTAGAATCGAAAAGCTAGCCTTAAGATACTTTGGCAGTTAGGGATTTCAGAGAGGAGTGAGGTGGGAAGCTAAAAAAGAAATTAAAAAATAATACTATATGAGGTGCCGATATCGGCATTTTCATATATTCAAGTATAAGCCAAATCGATGATATTGAGTTTTCGAGGATTAAAAAAGTGTTTGTACCAATACATCTGGGATAAATAGCTTTTCAATGATAGACTTATTGTTTTTTTTATGTGATTTAATTATACGAAATAATTTATATAAAGAATTCAAATCATATTCAACAGCACAAGGAGCAACCTCAAACCACAATGCATCGTCTATAATTCGAGCACAATCTGATTCCCTAACTAAGTACGAGATGGGATTGAAGCAAAAAAATGAAAACAAAATTAATAAAACAATCTTCGAAAATACAAATCTGGTTCCTGGTAGCAGCGATACAAGCCAACATGAAGTGAAAGATACTGAAAACTCTCATTCAGAAAGTAATGAATTGATTGAAACGGTTGAGTTCACAAACAGCAATTTTTACAATAAAACTTTTCAAAATAAAAGTAATAATAGAAATGGTAATAACAACAATAATAATACTAATAATGCTACACGAAACGTAATTAATGGCAAAAGCAACAGTTCCAGCTCGCGCACAAAAAAAGGAAAATCAAATCAAAAGCCAAAGAAAAATGGTAAGCGAATTTCAATTAAGTAATTTAATCAGTTGCAAAATTAAGAGTTTTGTTATTCTCATTTTCAATAAAAGAATCCATTCATTTATCAAATTATTTTTTCCCAAAGACCAAAAAAACGAGACTGCAAACGAGTCAAAATCCAATGGGGAGAAAGTTAATGGTCATCATATAATGACGAATGGTACAACGCCACATTGAGCACTTTAATGTGTTTTATTTACTTAGAAAATGATGCATGAAATCCGAATCACATTATAGCTCATGATTTTAATGACATTGAAACATTACGGCTTCAAACATCTCCATATCAATTATTTTCCTTTCATCTCTAATTTGATTTATTTCACATTTAACAGTTAAAATTAAACTAATTTTTGTTTTGAAAATTAAATTAATTTTTTATAAAATCATTTATAATTTTAAAATATTTTCCATTAATGAATGCCTTCAGATAAAAATTAGCATGCATGATTATGCGTGAAAACTCATTGCTTACAGACGCAATATTTTTCTATCGTTTGGTGGTATTTTTTTTGGTTTACTTTTATAACTACTTTAGACTGTACCTTCATCCTTTCAACTATTAGAAAAACATATATCGTGTGTTGCCATTTTTAAAATAGCTGTAAGATAGTTGTAAAATATATTTTGGAGTTTTTGTTTGAGCAGTTACATGTGATATAATTATTGATAATGATTTTTATCATTCAAATATACGCTATGACACAAAACTTCAATGTTTGAAGATCATTTCACATTATATTTTTGGAATATTAATAGATATATGAGTCTCTGGTGACTCGATATATCAAAGCTTCACTATTGATAGTATTTTGAAGTAAATTTAGCGATATGCAGTTTAGGAACATCGTTTAACGGAAACAGCTTTATAAAGCTAATGTGATATTTACCATTGTTTCAAAGCGTTTCCATTTTTTTTATTGGTATTGTCTTCAACGAGTTTATTTTGGGGTTATGAATTATTCAGTATTATTTCTTGTCATCAATTTAATCACTTATAACCAACGTTTAAATATAATTTGTTTCAAGTTGAATACTAATAAATGCTACTGAATTTATTTGTCTAATTATCTTCGACTAAATATTAGACTCACTAATAATTTAAATGTGTGCGCCTGATATAAACATGAGTGAATCTTGATTACAAGCGACTGCAAATATCGATTATAAAACATGCACAAAGTCAGAATTATATCTGACTGCTTAAGAGTGTATAGAATTAATGATTCGTTTTATTAATTTGTCTACTTTCAAAGATTTTAGTCAAGGAAAATGCAATAAAAGAATAATTTTCTTCAAGTCATTTGAAGTATTATAAACATAAATCTTATGACGAAGAAATTAGCATAAGGAATAAGAACGTTATTGCAATAGTCCGAAATACACGAATCGTAACCGGGTCTTGGTAAACATCTTTCAAAAACACTTGTTCCTTTTTCACACCTTCGAAAAATTCTTTTTTCACCAAACTCAATCTATTTATAAAATATATAACCTTGAATATTTTTGTATACATAAGGAATCGTGCTCTAACTGTGCAGCAGGTGCAATCATTTTTGAAAATATCATGCCAGGCACACATCGAGTCCTTCGATGAAACACAATCGGCACAAGTTAGACCTTTTGCAAACATTATTAGGGAAGGAAAAAGGCATATTAAAAAAATGAACATGCTTAGAAGCTTCATAGCAATATAAACGTTTAAAATTTTGAGTTGTAACGTTTAAATATGCATTCTATTGGAAACCTGTACAAAGCAATAAAAAAATGAAATCAAAATTTATAACGGGTTTAATATTGTCCCTGATAAAGAGGACAAATTTTTTTAAGATTTTATCTCGTTCGTTAGAAGTTTTTAGTAGTAGCAACGTCAACCTTAATAATATCGAAAATGTATATAACTTCAAGTGCATCCGAGGCAACCAGTCCATTATAATTGAAGATTTGGTCAAAATATTTTATTTAAAAAATCAAACATTTTTTTCCGACATCTTATCATCCCAGAGTTTTTTATTTTTTTGAAAATAATTTTTGTACCAATCTATGTGTTCTTTTTTTTCTTTTACGGTCAAAAAAGCATTCTTGGATAAACCAATTAAGACCAGCTCCATGAATTGTCTCACTGGGCCTTTTGATGGAAAATCTTTGAGAGTTTGCTCTAAATATATGTGTTCATGAAACGCAACATTCGCCTCTTCTTCTGTGCCTGTCAAGTTCAAAACTTGAAAGTTACAAAAAATCAGTTACACTGAGAATGAATTGGCATAAAAAGCATCAACATTTATAATATTAAAACTTTATTTCTAGAATTGTTTTGAAAAATACAGAGAAGCGTGAACGATAGAGTGAAACAACATTGGAAATTTTCGTATTTAGATAGAGTATTCATATTCAAAATAAAAATACAAAATTATAATTCACGTCAATGATAAGGGAAAATATAAATATAAAAAGTAATGTCAGCAAACGTTTTATTATGGAACTGATAGATTGTTTGAGCTTTTGTCGTCGCATAATTTATGACATGTGAGAACCGACCTTTAAAAGCCCTAGTTCACTAGTATTTGAGAAAAAACTCCAAATTTAACATATTCACTATAAGTAAAGCAAAAATTTTATTGAGATAAGCCAAGAAAGGTGACGAGCCTTGAAGAAGTTAATAATTGACGTTAAAACCTCCCAAAATTATGTCTATAATGGTTGATGTTTATTGTATTCGTCTCTTAAAATTATCAATTATTTTTCTCATCCTGATTAATATAACTTAATTTATTAAACTCTTTCTAAATCCATCATCTATCCTTTATCAAGACTTAACTTGCAGCTGAGTTCCTCACTCCTAAATACTTTTATTGGCTTTTTTCAAGTCACTGGTTTCCTTTTTCTTATCACTTTCCTTACAAAATCAGCTTTTTAATTCTTAGAAACTCTTAGAAGTTATTCAAAACTAATGAAACCGCTTACCTTAAAAGCTTTAAACCCTCTTTCCATTCTCAACTCTTTTATCTCCATCTCTTAATCTTGCATTAATTCTGTTTTTTCCTTTATAGGAATTCTTTATCTACTCAATCTAATCTTTAATCATATTCATTATTGTGTCATATTGTATTGTGGAAAAAACTGACATGTATAGAAATTTTGTTAAACTACGCAAAAATGGATTATTCATTAAAAGTATGAGTAACTTGTAGGCAAATATCTTTTTTAGTACATTGGAACCAATATAAATTTTCTCAACTAAGCTTTTAAGCACCTAGGCAAAATGATATTTTTCATTAATATAAATATCTACCATCATAAAAAAATGTCTTTAGGTCAATTTTAAAACTGGAAATACTAACTTTAAAAATTGCTGGTAATTAAAACTTGCTGAATTTATAAAAATGATAAATTTATCATCAGGTGTTCTGATGATGATTTCACAGTGAATTAAAATACTTTATGAATCAATAAACTTGTGAATCAGCTTTTAAAAGTTTAAATATTCAAGCATTTGAACAAAAAAAAAACCTTGTTCATTGTTTATAGGGAAATTCCAAAGTTTTCCTTGTTTAGTCCAGGATATCATTTCTTCAAAACCATTCCGTGGAGATACTTCTATTCCAGCTAATCGTTGCTCTTCTTGTAGTTTTGTATATAAAGTATCTTCTGTTGGAAGCACTGAAGTTTATGTTTATTAATTTTAGCATAGCAAACAGCATTAAAAGGTTTGGGTCATTTGTTATAAAGAAGTTACAATAATTGAATTTCATTACTTTTTTCAACATTTTGAAAAATACCAAGTCGCTTCTTTTCTAAGCTTGATAACCTTATGATGTATAAAAACTCAATAAAACTTTTAGTTTGACATTAAGCCTCAAATTAAAAATTCAAGCAAATAAAAAATAAGTTTAATTATTATATAAATCATTACCATTTAGTAGAATTCTGCACTGAAGGCTTTTCTCTTGGTATAAATGGCTTTAAACTCAAAGAAGTGTTTTCACTCCTTTCAAATTTTAATCCAGAAAAAATTGACCTAAAATTTAAAAAGAAATAAATTTTAATAAATCAAAGAGCATTGATGAAAAGTTTACTTGTCTATTTGGTCGGATTTTTTCTTTTTAGCTTTGCTTTCTAATTTTTTCAATAAGCTTGATAAGTTGTCATTTTGAGTTGAGTTTTTAGAATATCGTAAGCACTCTGACTTTGAAATAAAAAAATTTTTTCTGATAAAAACGTTCATTACAGAGCTTTTTATAACTAAAAAGGAATTATAAGTTCAACATAGACAAGCTAGTTATACAAAACTTGAATAAATATACACAGCTTGAGTTTATTTTAACATTAAAATATAAAATATTTTCATTAATATACAAATGAGTTGAAAAAATTTCAATTATTTTAAAAATTTTCATTTTTAAATAATTGAATTAAATATTGTTAAAGAGTATTTATCTACCTAAAATAATAAATAGCAATAATATTATTCATAATCTGATAAAATTAATAAATATTAATCGATAAATATGAATTTTAATTTAAATTGCATATTTTTTAGCAACATCTTATTCAAAGAAATCTGATTATTTAGTTATTTTTTAGGATTAAAAAAACGCTAAAAAATAAATATTGATTCAAAAGTTGAGATTTTTTGTTTGCCGAAGCACGGCTTGCCTCCAACTTCCACGATCGTCTCTTCTAGTTAAAGTGTGTGACGTTGTAAGTCATCATTGATGGTGGTAAGAAGGCTGGTCTTAGGCTTTAATCGTTTTTTTTTTGGTTTTGATAAAATTAATAGTTTCTTCGTTTTCTGGAACGTGGTCGTGCATACGCAAAATGTGGCCGTTTTTTCATTTCATATGCCACTGGCACTGGTTCAAGGAGAGCGTTTATTTTTTCTGTATACATGCGTTTAGATCAGAAAATTTCGCACGCGTGTACTACCACACTTCTATTGAAACTGTATATAGATCTCATTTCTTTGTTCATCAACCAAGTGCTGCAGCTGAAACGCATGCTTTCTTAATTCTTAAATTTTCCGGACTTACTTTGCATATTATATTCATTTTACACATGGCTTGATTTTTTCTTTTTCCCATTCTTCTTTATAATCGAAAAGCATCCCCTGTTTTTTGATTTTCTTCTATTCACCATTTGTTTCATCACTTGATAGAGTTGCTGTTTTTGCTCTGACATTTGTAGGTTCCAGAAAACCAGGGGGTTTTGGACAATGTCGAGGTCTATACCATCCTTACTTATCAACGTCATCAGCATACGCTACGTCTGTGCAAGCACATTTTTTCTGACTTCTTTCATTGCTGCTTCTGAATACTTTGTAAAAAAAAGATTGGGCTGAGCCCGTCACCTCGTTCCTTCTGACTCTTAGTTTTGTTTTTTTCGAAAAAAGTTCACTAGTTTTGATTCTTCAGTTGTGCAAATGTTGTCTATAACTTTCATAAGTTTTCCATGATCTACTGTATCAAAAGCAGATGAAAGATCTATGCCTTGAATTTTCAGTGTTCTACTCGAGGTTATTGTACTGGCAATTTTTATCTTGTGGGTCCAGACAACATCTTCTATTAATCTATCTTTTTTGTAGACTGCTTGGTTGTGGGGAATGAATATTTCAATTGATGATAAAATTCCAGCAAGGGTTATGCTTGAAATTATTTTTTTCATTATTGTGAGTAGTATTATAAGCCTGGTAATTTGTAAAATTTTAGTTTGGTTTGGTTTTTGTAGTCCTAATTCATGGGGTAGTTAACTGTTGATGGTTATGTTTATAATGTGAGTGAGTTTTTCAATAGTTGTTATATGTAATAGTTTTATTAATTCAGCTTGAATTTTATCATATTCAAAAGATCTATTATTTTTAGTTTAATAATAGAGTTATCGACTTTTTCGAGGTTTAGCTCAACTTTGATATTTGTGTAGTGATAGTGTGAACGATTTCTTCATGTAGTGGTTGGCTAAATCAAAGTTTTTGTATGGAGTAGGCGAAGGTATTATTATTTTTGAGGTATTCAATAACTTCGTACATTATTTTGTAACAAAAAACATCAAATAAGAGGAATTTTTAATACATTTATTGAGAATCAAAAGCTATAATTTTCGAAGCAATAATGACCGAAAGGGGACATAGAGATTAATTTCTCTATTGATAAAAAGTGACATCGCTTAGAAAATTATTTTTTGAAGTACTCTTGAACAACTAATTATTTGAAATAATAGCAGTAAAATTAAAATAACTTCTATTTTTTATGAATAATTAACTAATTCTTAATCCTAGTCTTTGAATTACTATATAAACATAGTTAAGATTTAATTTTTTCGCTAACGTTTTATGATAAGGCTAAACTTATCGAGAATCATAGATTTTGATTCTCAATAAATGTTTTAAAAATTCCTCTTATTTGATGTTTCTCGTTACAAAATATTAAAGAAAAATACATACGATGTCTCTGAAAAGTTCGTACATTATTGTATTGTAGTTTGAGTTTTCCATTTCCTTCAAGTGTTTTTTTTCAAAGTTTGATTATTATTAAAATATCCTTTGTAGGTTTGCTCAAAGAAACCGGATATTTGAAGAAATATTTGAATATTATTTGTTTTTTTATAAAATAACTTATTTATAAACTAAATAAATAAACTTTTTGATAATCATTTCAAATTAACCTACTTAACTAACCCTCGTCATCCTTTTTGAAGACAACAGCCAGCATCATTCTTTATGAAAAGAATATAAATACGAATGAAAGTGAAAAAATTGATGAAGTTACATGTTTAAAACTCATTATATTTTATTATTTACAGTGATTAAACCTTCAGACAAAAATTAATTAGTTATATATACTAAATCAAATTACGAATACGTATTTACAAAGGATAAGTTGGATGCTTAATCGCTTGTAACGAATTATAAGTTGGTATATAGAACTCAACTTGCTACAATTTAATGTGACGAAAACTATTGGATCAACACGGAATCGAACCTGATAACTTTAGACATTTAGTCTTATAGTCTACCAGCTGAGCTATATGAATGATATGTAAGGGAATATTGGTACAATAGGTCTTTGAAAATCCGGATACTTCAATAAGCCGAAATAACTTGGAAGACTGATTTTCAAAATTTTTTTCAGTAGATAGTCATCAATGAAAACACCAGTTTTGATGAATTTATGGTAAAAGTTATAGCAAAAGCTGAAGCCTCATAGAAAAAACATGAATGAAAATGATCTAAAAAACGACATTCTTGTGAAGAAAGAGAAATTATCAAAAAAGTGAGTGTCTTAAAAATTAAAATAAAAACGCAAAAACTGAAAATTTTTTATTAATAATAGAGCAAACTAATTCAGTTGGTGAATTAGTTGAAGGTGGTTTTAGAAAAAAAAGTGTCGTGAATGAACATTTATTTGCTCAGAAAGTGAGACCAAAACTTATGAATCAACAGCTAACGAGTTACATGTCAATTAAAATTTTATAATAAACAGAAAAACTTGGTTGACACACTGCCATCAAAATTTTTTATAGAAATTCTTCTATTTTCCCTTCCCGATGGACTTCCACCTTGTCGTGGTTGGGAGGCTTGAGCACCTCAGTAACCCTGAGAGCTATGCCGGTGGGAGCGTAAGCTCCTGGCAGGGCCACCCAAGCTGGACAGGTCAAGGGGTAGAGTTTAGACTAAGTGCAGTCTACTGGCCCTCCTACTGGTTGAGGGTTTGAACTAGGCTAACAACCCAGCTCTGTAAAAAAATCTTTCACAGAAACTACAACAAACTCTGAAAACTGCTTGGTCCAGAAAGGGTTCTCTCTAGCAGAGCCTATGACGCAAGCTGGAGAAAGCCCTCGGAAAGCCAGTGCGCTACAACTCTTATGACGACCAGGGCTAAAACCAAGATATGGACCTGGAACATCAGAACCCTACACGAGACAGGCAAGATAGCTTAAGTTTGTCGAGAAATGACAAGATACAACTTGAAGATTCTAGGCCTAAGTGGGACAAGATGGACAGGATCAAGAAGAACGCAACTACTGAGCGGAGACACCATCATCCACTCTAGACATAATAAAGGCCAACTTCACACCCACGGAATAGCATTGCTGAAGACACCCGAAGCAACACGACCACTGCTGTCTTGGGAGCCTAGGTCACCAAGAGTCCTCACAGTACGCTTCAATTCAAAGGGCAGAAAAATTACCATTATTTAGTGCTATGCCCCTACCAATGTAGCAGCCATCGAGGAAAAGGGTGAGTTTTACCAAAAAATCTAAGCTGCTATAGACAAGACACCCAAAAGAGACATGAAAATTCTCATGGGTGACACGAATGCCAAGGTGATAACACAAACATCGAACCCAATATGGGCAGACACGGCATTGTAGTGCAGGAGGAAAATGAAGAACTTTTTGTAGAGTTCTGCATCTTCGATGACTTGGTCATAGAAGGCACTTCGTTTCTCCTTAAGAACATCCTTAAAACCATGTGGACTTCCCCCAACGGCAGGACTGAAAACCAGATCGACCACATCACCATCAGTCGTAAGTGGAGACAAAGCCTGCGTGATGTCAGGGTGAAACGTGGTGCAAACACAGCATCAAATCACCAGCTGGTTGTGGCAGTACTCAAAATCAAGTTGAAGGCCTACAAAGACCAAGCGGATAGACCATCGCACAAGTACAACGTGCACAGCTTGAAAGTGAAATCGGAGGCAGAAAAGATTGAAGTGAGAAACAGATTCAGTGTGCTTTCTCAACTCCCAGAAGACCCAGGTGAAGAACATTGGCACGGCCTTCGAGAGATTTGGACAACAACTTGCAAAACAGTTCTGGGCAAGAAAACCAGAAAGCACAAAGAGTGACTTTTGATAGACACCTTAACACTTATCACTAAGAGAGGGCACCTGAAAAACCAGATCAACAAAACGCAAGAACAAGCTGAGAAACACAAGTTAGAAGCACAATACTGGAAGAAAAACCAGCAGGTGAAACGAAGTGCGAGACAAGAAAAAAGAACGTACATTGAGGAACTGACTGCAGAAGCTGAGAGTGCTACAGTCCAGCGGAATATGAAACGCCTGTATAAGATCACCAAAACACTTTCCAGCAAAAACAGCAACCCAAGTCGGCCTGTTAAGGGCAAGGACGGAAACATCATCCTTGGCGAAGAACAGCAGAAAGCACGATGGGCGGAACATTTCAAAGAAACGCTTAAACGACCAGCACCATCTGTCCCACCTGTCATCCCGCCACCTAACAAGCTCTTGGACATCAACACCAACCTTCCGAGCAAGACTGAGATTGTCAAGGCTATTAAGTCCCTCAAGTCAGAAGAGGTAGCCGATCCAGATGGAATTCCACCTGAAGCTCCAAAGGCCAACATCCAGACTTCAACTGAAAGGCTACAGCTTCTTTTAGGCAAGATCTGGAAACAAGAGCAAGTGCCAGATGACTGGAAAAGAAGACACTCCGTAAAACTGCCAAAAAAAGGGGGTCTTTCATCTTGTAACAACTGGCAAGAAATCATGTTGTTTATTCTTGGTAAAATACTAAGCAGAATCATCTTTGAGAGACTGAAAAGCGCCTTGGACAAAACACTCCGGGATTAACAAGCAGGCTTTTGACAAGATCGCTCATGCACGGATCACATTGCAACCAAGCGCAGCTTCATCGAGCAGTACCTCGAGTGGCAGACCCCCCTGTACGCAGTCTTCGTCGACTTTCAAAAAGCTTTTGACAGTTTTGACCGAAATGTCATCTGGAGACTGATGCACCACTACGGCTTTGCACCAAAGCTTATAAACATCATCCAGCAAATGTACGAAAACGCTACCTGTCAAGTGATCCACGACGGAAAACTAACGGAGCCATTCAGCGTGCAAACTGGCGTCCGTCAGGGCTGTTTATTCTCATTTTTCTGATGGTGGTTGATTGGGTCATGAAGCAGTCCACAGCAGATCATAAAACAGGCATCCAGTGGACCTTCAACAAACAGCTGGAAGACCTAAACTTCGTAAATGACATAAGCCTTTTTTCCCACAAGCAGCAAAATGCGCAAAAGAAGATGAAAAAAACAGGACTTCAAATCAATACTGGGAAGACAAAGGTCATGAAAGTCAACAACAAAAACCAAGATCCAGTGAAAGTACATCACAAAAAAATTGAGGAGGTTGAAAAGTTGGTCTCCTTGGGCAGTGTTATCAGCAAAGACATCAAGAGCCGCATCAACAAAGCTAGACACATTTTCAATACCCTTCGACAAATCTGAAGATCGAAAGCTCTCTCAGTCCGCAATAAGATTAGGATTTTCAACACTAATGTAAAATCTGTTCTACTCTATGGCTCAGAGACGTGGCGAGAGATAAATACCATCACCCAAAAACTGCAGACCTTCATGAACCGATGCCTAAGAAACATCCTGAACATCAGATGGCCAGAAGTTGTCTCCAACGAAAAACTTTGGAAAAAGACAAAACAAGGCACACTGGAGACGGAAATAAAGAAGCGGAAATGGGGATGAATAGGTCATACACTACACAAGCCTGCAGCCAACATCACTAGACAGGCCTTGGACAGGAACCCACAGGGGAAGAGAAAAGTTGGCCGACCTAAGCAGACCTGGCGGAGAAGCATTGAGGCAGAAACGAAGACTACTGGAATGACGTGGGCCGAGCTGAAAGAGATCAGCCAGAATCGAGTACGTTGGAGGAGTGTTCCTATGCTCCCAAGGATGCAAAAGGAAAAACTAAAACTAAAACTTCGATTTTTCGGACTTTTCAAAAACCCGGACAATCTTAAGTCTCGACTCTTCTAGATTTTTGGGGGCCTACAGTAATTCTAAATTGTATCTTGAAAATCAAAAATTTCAATCATTTTTTCGAACAAAAACATATATGATGTATTTAGGATAACAAAAGATACATTCATTGTTTAAGTAATAGGCAACATTATTATTTGAAATTTGGCATTAAATATCAGTAAAATTTATATAGTTTTTATCAATAAATAACTTGAAACTTTGCATTGCTCATAGAAACAATTGGAACTTTTGATCCAATGGCATTACGATCACTTCGGATTTAAACTATATAAACTTTCTCAACATAATACAAACATCATTTAGAATTTACTAATTGGTTGGCAAGATAAAAGAATAAGCAGGATAACCATAGACACCAGAGCTTGCTCATGAAAAAAAGAAATCGACATTCGGCGTTTAAGCCAAATCCCCTTGCAAACCCTCATTACCGATTATTTTGCATAGAAATAAAAAATTTTTCATAATCTCTAGTTGTAAATGAATTAAAGATGTCTTAAAGTTAATCTTTTTAATGATGAAAATTTTTTTCAAGTGACTGTAAATTTTTATAAGAATTAATATATTATAAAATTTGTACAGCGCACAAGTTGCAAAAAAATTTGCTTTAGAGGCGCTGAAAGGATTGTGAGAAATTATGAATGATGGAAAAGGTGATTTTTGAAAGGTTTGCGAAAATTTTTGAAAAAAGATGATGAGTGCAAGTTAGACGGAAGAGAATTCTACAGACGTGGAGCATGGTGAAAGAAAGAGCGACTTATAAACAAGCTTGAAGAAACAGATAGATGGAGGGATTGAAGCTTGCAAAAAAGATAGTTTGGCTGCCCGCAAAAGAGAATGCAAGTAGTCTAACCTGGAGAGAACTAGTGAGGTATTGAGAGCATTACTTTGAAGAAGAAATTATTTTAACCATGTATTTAACCAAGAACGATATTTTATGTTATGGTAAGAATTTTAGTAGAAAATTTTTTAAAAAGATTGGAAGAAGATGAAATTATGGATGAATTTGGTTGTGACTTGAGAACAGAGGCAAAGGTACGAAGAGAAGATAAAGATGATGATTAATTTATTAGTGAATTGAAAAATGAAATTGTAGAAATAGTTAGAAATGAAGTAGTTTAGAACGTTGAAATGGTTTCTATTGAAAATGAAGTGATCAAAGAAGTTGAAAACAAATAGGTTGATGATGTTGAAAATGATTATGACGATAAAATTGAACTGGTCGAAGAGGCTGGAAAGGAAGTTGGACACAAGAGCTAAAGTTTTTAAAAAGGATGGTGGAGATGTAGAAGATGGTTCGATTTTTTCGGCTTTCTTTCTCTTTTTTTGGTAGCGAAGGCTCTTCAGATTTAACTAGTTATAACACATTACTACGTAAGCTTATTAAGAGCAGATTGAATTATATCTAATTCCGGAAAAAATTTTGGTAATTGCTGACATATTAAGTTTTTTTATTATTTTAAAGCATAAATTAATTTTTTCAATCTAAAAATTATTTAAAGAATTTATTTTTTAGGTTTATGTAAGCGTCTCACGTAATTTGAACCTTTCATTTGAATTTATCGGCTATGAGCAATTCAATAAAAAATGAATTAATTTTCAGATACCAGCATTTTCTTAAAAAAAGTTTTTTTGTATACAAAAACCATGAGAACTGGAAGTAATTTTATTCTGACGGACTGGTGAAGGCGTTAAAGGTTTGTAGTTATTGTTATATATAGTTTTATGTTGTATATATGAATGAAAATAAATTAAATTTTTTAAAATATGAGTTTTCATAAATATATTTATTTTCATTCATATATATATTCATACGTTGAAATAAAAACAATTTAAACACAAACATAACTATAAATAAAATATAAGTTTTTCAAAATTAAATTTTTTAAAATATGAGTTTTCATAAATATATTTTGAAAAACTTATATTTTATTTATAGTTATGTTTGTGTTTAAATTGTTTTTATTTCAACGTCTTTGTTATTAAAATGCTATTACTGCCAAAATTTCTTTTTATTGATAAATAACAAATGTATTATTAATATGGTTAATACTTCATATTCTTTTAATTTTTTTAATTTTAAGATCAGGATCGGATAGTTTAATACTTTAATAATTACTTTTTCAATTGAATGTGTTTTTTTCAAACTTATTTAGATTTTTTAAGAATTTACATTTAAAAGTTGTCTTAAAGTTTTTCATTTTTAAATTCAAAATGTTTTTTAATGTTCTTATTTTCGATTTCAAACTTTTTCAACTTCTCTATTTTTTACTCGTTTATTTTTAACTTTTTTATTTCTAACTTCTTTATTTTAACTTCTTTTTTAACTTGTTTCTTTCGAACTTAATCACTTTTAACTTCATTTTCAACTTGTTCATTTTTTACCTACTTTTTAATTTTATTTTTGAATTTTTTAACATGAAATTGTTTCTTTAAAATTTATTTTTTTGCTACACATTCTTAAAATTGATATTAAATTTTTTTGGTCAAAATTTTCTGTTAAATGTTTCATTTTTCTAACTTGAATATTTATTTTTTTTTAAATTGTTTACTCTCATTTCAAGTTTTGTTTTCAAATTGTTCAATTTACTTTTGAATTGTTTTTCAAAACGTCTTATAAATTAATAGTTTTTTACTTATAAAATTTTCATTGTTGAGGGTTTCATTTGTGAATTACCTTTAAGTCTTGTATTTTAACTAATCAAATTTCAACTTTTTAGCCACTTCATCGTCAATTATTCAGCTTTTTCGACCATTGATTATTTTATCGTCAACTTCTTTCAACTTAATAAAATTTTCCCATGATTTTCATTATTTCCCACTTATCATTCACACATCAAAGTTTTTAAATTGTTTATTTTTGAGTTTTTTGTTTATGAATTCTATTCTGAAAAATTTTTTCAATGATTTTTCACATTTTAAACAAAAGTTATCAACAAGAAAGATCGAGTTTTGCCTCATCAGCGTAACCTGAGTCATTTAACCGTGGTAGTACTGAGACGTATCACTTTGCAAGAATGGTATCAACAGCTTTGAATTGCAGTCAAATGTCAAATGTGGCTAATCTTTGCGTTCGTTTAATACAATGCCTATTACAATTTATTTTTATTCGTGTAAAAAGAGTGCACTCAAGCTGCCTGATTTTTTTGCAAATTACATATACTTTTCTTGAAGTTTTTTATGATTTCTTTGTCTATCATGTGGATAGAACTGTTTTTCCACGAGGAATTTCATCTGCATCAGCTTCACCCGCGTCAACCACCTCATTATTCATTCCATGTCAGCCACATCAGCTTGTTTCTCAAACTCACATCATCATTCTAGGCACCTCTCCTATTTTCAATAATTTGAGCTTACTTAACCACATCCTATTTTTTATCAAAAATTTAAACTCTTGACTCTCATCAACTTGTTCGATTATTTGATTTCCGAATTTTTCAACCATTCCAATTCAAATTTTTTTTTCGACAGTTTCTCAACTTTTTCGACCACATCATTGACATTGTCGACCACTACTACCCTCTCTCCAACGAGCTTAACGTTTTCAATTACCTAATTTTTATCTTCTTTCTCCCAGGTCTAGTTGTGAAAAAAACTATTCTTGATATTAACTCTAAACCAGAGAGTTAAGAAGGAGAGTTACGATAAATAACTTTAAACATAAAACAATGTTTTTGAGATAGACCTATATTCAATAGAGAGCCAGTGAAGGCTGATAAACTTTAGTAGAAAATTGTAGCAGAGATTTCCTTTTATTTCAATTCAAAATTTTACTTGAAAATCTCAAACTTAAAATAAAACCAGTTTTTGTTGCTTCATTTGTTACATTTGAAAATAATTTTTTTGGTACGCGTCTGTTGAAAAGGCAATGTATTATTTAATTATCAAGCCACTCTGTAGAGGGGCTTGCCAGACAACCTATCGAGGTGTCTCCGATAAACTTGCCTTTGTGTATAATTTAAAATAAATCGTTTACCAACAACTTAAGTCAGCCAATCGAATTTTTTCATTTCACTTCGAAACATATCAAGCTTCTTAGAGCAGTTGAAAAAGGATATTATGTTACTATAATTTTTTGGCGCCAATCAAAGGTGGCCTGTCGAAGTTATAATGGCGACTCGAATAGTCGATTTTTATACTTGAAAACTACATAATTCAGTTTAAAGTGTCAAAATATTATTATTTAAACTAATTTCGTAATTTTATTTCAAAATTCGATAACTTAGTACAATAACATACAAGAACTACTTTTGGGATGATTTCAGTTTTTTTTCTTTACATAGAAAGAAGATAAATTGTTAACATCAACAATTTCATTTTATGCAACAACAAAAAGTACAAAGATAAACACTTCATGGTTTTTTGGGAGTAATAAAAGCTGGCATTACTTGTATGAAAATTCTATAAAAGATTAAAAAAAATATCATAATTAATATCAAAGA
This sequence comes from Pterobdella sp. o SKG-2022, assembly GCA_964035795.1. NCBI lineage: Eukaryota > Metazoa > Annelida > Clitellata > Hirudinida > Piscicolidae > Pterobdella > Pterobdella occidentalis. The sequence goes on from OZ038320.1 coordinate 17,050,331, forward strand.
ATGTAACAATAAAGAAAAAGATAAGCAATTTCTGGTTTCAATTGTGATGATGTTGAAGTCCCATTGAAGAAAAAGGACAATGAAGTTGTTCAAATTTTGTCTAAAATTAACATTTGATTGCTCAAAATATTTCATTTGAAGTTTCATCTATATATTTTTTTTGTTTATTATCACAGATTTATTTATTTTTATACATTCATAAAATCAAATCAGTTTTCTAAATTTCATTTATATAAGTATCATTGTGGTTGCTTTTGTTTCAACTAACAGACCTTTTTTTTATATAATCTAAACTCTTTTGTTTATATAGTCATACTTGCATAATTGTTTTAAATTGTCATATCTAAGAAAACTTACATTACATTAAATTGCATTCAAAGATCATAAAACTCAGTGGTCTAGAAACTCCTGAAGTTGATGCCATTATAATCATACTCGTCATTGATTTGATATGATTTGATTTCACTATAAACTCTCGAGTGAGAAAGATTTTTGAGGCATGGTTTTTGGTCTTAAAAAGTTGATCAAGAAAGCATTTGATGCTGATTCAATTTTGAATAAAATTGATTACTTTAATATATTACATTGTTGTTGAAAAATGAAATTTTAAGATTGAAACTATGATCAATACCTTACTTAGAACAAAATAAGCTCATACAACTTACATTTGGAATATTTTCTAGTGATGAAAGAACTCAATATCATAAATGTAAAATTGTAGAGTGAGAAATGTTGAAATGATCCAAGCCGATTATGCTGTTTTGAGTCGTAAAATATAATTAAATACTGGAAGATTTTGTCTAAAAATCTTCAGAAAATGCAGGAGTAATTCAAAAGGATTCAAATCGGATATATGATCCAAATAGTTTAGTGGTCATGAATTTTCTCTTATTTTATTTTTATAACATTATTTTTTATAAATTATTTGCTTTTGTCTTTAATTCAACTCAAGATAAAATATTTTTGAGAGAGAATGAATAATTTGTCAACAATATTGGGTTTTTAATAGGATATCGACTTTATATAATTAACATAGCACTTTTAAAACATTTCATATTTGCTCGAAAAACTATGAAAACAAAAATTATATAACTATTTCAAAATAATAAAGCTTCAAAAATTTAGTATATAAAAATTTGCACCAGCATTCAGTAATATACCAAATAACCTTAAATACTAATAGTTCAATTTCTTATAATCACGTAATTATCCTAGTTGTAACAATAGAAAATGTTTAACTAGGCAAGGAAATTAAAATAGCATATACATTTCTTATATAGAGCTTTTTTAATGAACCTTTTTAATATGCTTTCAACCCAAAGTCATGTTTCTCCCTAATCAACACTGTTCCAGATTTTGTGTTTTCCCTCTGTGATCCTCGTGTTTATAAGCCTGATAGTGTTATGTATATTCAAAATAATATTAAGTTATAGGTTTTCGATTTCATCTGCTAAAATTACTTTCGCTTACAGTCGCATTTTCCATTTTTTATTGCAGGTTTTTGGATGGAACTCGAACAATAACAAGCATTAGCTGGATAACTCGAATTCACCAAACCACCTTCTTTTGTCTTATAAAACATTAATTGATAGTTTAACATTAAAAAAAACTAAGAAAATTATTGAATTGTAATTAAGCTCACTTTCGAAGCACAAAGACCCGTTTTAGTGTTGCACCACACAAAACGACTGTATCCGTTGCTGCAGCAATCACTGTCGTTAACACAATTGGTAACATCTCCTGGACTTTTTTCATAAGTACAGTATGTTTCGTAATTGTTAAAAAGTCCATATGAGTTTTTGACGATAAATGGCTTCATTGTTGCATTAGCTGAAAATTTTTATTCATTTTTAAATGGTGGTTATCAATTTAAAACTTATCGACAAGAATGAAAGTATTATGTCATTTATTTATATGCTTATTCAGCTTCTTAATAGAAATCTAAGACTAAATCCAAAATGTATGTGTTTTTGAAAATATAAGCTCAAGTAGATTAAATTGTCAACATCCAACATTTAGATAAAAACTCCACGATTTTTGCAATATCTTTTTGTTTCTATGTAATGTCTGGTCTAATTCATGGATGCTTCTCAAATTTTCTGATTTACTTGTCGTTATTTGTCATGAAAGTAAAACAGTTGCAACCCAGCTCTGTGTTAACGTGACCCTTGACTGCCAATATTTTTTTATTGAAAGTATTTCCATGATTTAGACTGCGATTAACAGAAATTAGCTAAAAAGAGCGGCTAAACAGGAAATAAGCTCTTAATTAATAAAAAATGAAACTTCTCATTGAAAGATTTCAAAAACATTTTAGATAAATTACATACGCTGAAAAAATCCATATTCATGTATGTTTGGAGAAAAAAGGTTTAAATTTTGATAGAATTTTTGAAAATATTTTTTTTTAAAGTAAAGAATAAATGCATGAATCTATTTTTTCATTCATCAATAATGAAAAAATTGTCAGAACCAATATTATTCAAATATTCAAAAATGGACTCACGGGCATGATTAACCGCTATGGAGGCGTCTGAACCGGGAGGTAAGTTATAGACGTTGGCATATTTCAAAGGAGGATTAACTTTTTCCATATTTTTTTTTGCTCTCTCAAAAAGGTTGTCTATGAAAGCATGGTGCATTATAAAAATCGGATCAACAGGAGAACACAAAAGGTCTGTCATGTGGCTTCCCCTCCCAAAAGATGCGTGAACGTAGGCATGCGATAATTCAAAATTTTCATTCCAGTCCATCGACATCTCTTCGTGAGTTTTAACATTTTCAGCAAATCTATATTATTGTTTTTTAAAAGCACGTAATAATTTTAAAGTTTCAGATAAACACACTTGGTGTTACGACACTTACAATACTTCTTCTTCATCATAAAGATAATCAACATTGTTCCTAAAATTTCGATATATTATTGGATGAATATCCTTGCACGCTCCTGCCACTTCCCAGTTGGCAGCAAAACCTGTAGAAACCGGTCCAACTGGATTTCCAGCCAATTCATTACTAAATAAGACTGACTCTTGAGGATTGCCATTTAGACGACTTTCCATCCGACTATCCCAGAATGGAAAAGCACAATGAAGGCAATGTGAACGCAAAACATGCTCAAACCTGTAGTAAATTGAAAAGAATATATCAAAATATTTAAAAACAATTTCTTACTCATAAAGATAATGTCGATGCCAAGGAGCAAAAGCCGGTCCAAAATGAGCTCCCGGGGATATGGATGCCTCATGTTTAGAAACAAACCAGTCATACTGGCTCAAAAGTCCGTCCATTGTTGTTTTCGTTTTTTGAATTGCAGTGTGAAAGTTAACACGTTCAGTATGACTCATACATCGGTATTCTTTTCTTTTTACTTGTGGGTACAGCCTAGAGACGTCTTCAAAGGCATCAGATTGAACTTCTGAATGCTGTCTATTATCATTTGCAAAAAAAATATTATTTCCAAAGTCTGGTATAAATGATTCTAAACGGGGTTTTGCAACATTTGGCAAATTAAGACTTCTTTTATTGATATTTACTTTCAAGTTACGAAACCAATCGTCGGTTTTGTCATTTCTTCGTATTGAGACCACTAAAGTCGCAAAAATGCAGATGCAAATAATCTCTCTGAACATTGCAACTTTTCATAAAAGTTAGTAAATGTTCACTTATATGTTTCTCTTTAGTTTCATAAATCAATTTTTAAATAATCGATGTGAAATCATGAGTGGAACAGAGCTTTGAAAATTATAAAACCAAAAGGAAATAATTTGAAAAAATTTTTTCAGCAAAATTTGAGTAAAAGTAATTATCAAAAAAAATTTTGTTTGACATACTGATAAATTTTCTGAGCTTCATAACAGAGCTTTCTTTTGGAAAATATGGAAGTGGACGATATTGGCTTGTACTGTTTAGACTATGGTTACATCATTCCGTATTAGTATTACCTTACTTTTTTTTAGCATTTAAAGCAGCTCAAGGTCAATTACGATTATGAACGCAATCAAAGAAAATCACTGCATAAGAAATCTTGATCACTAATTTGAAATGCTTCACAATTGTATCTTTTACCGTGCAGCTCATATGTGTAATTTTAGTTTTCAGTTTAGAAACTTGGACTTTTTTCAATCTTATCTTCAAGAAGTTTGTGAAAATAACGGTAGTATGAACACCACTGTTATAGAAATTTGCATGTTATAATTAATTAGCAATAATAATCATAAATGTACTACTCTAAGGAGTTACGCCATGGCGGGGTGGGGTAGCTTGCGTGTCCCAACGATCCGGAGAAATATGTCGGAAAAAGCTTGTCTTTCGGTGGGGTTAACCAGACTGAACACGCTGAAAGGTAGGGACCAAACAAAATGTAATTCACACTTTTGGTGATACGGAAGGTGTCTTGATGCAAATGCAACTATCGAAAGATGATACCTTGGGTCTTGCACAAATTTCTGCTTGGCATATGAGTCATTCGATCACCGGCCAGAATATATTACCTATCGACTAAAAAACTGCATTTGTTAGTAGGGTGGTGCCTCTTACGTGTGTCAGCAATTTGACAGACAAAACTTCAGTTCAGACTGGCATCCGGCTGAAGAGGGAGAAGGATTCATCAACCCGTTTGTGCTCAAATTGCTATTGGTTTTAATTTTTTAGTAAGTTGAAAAAATTTCAGAAAAACAAAAAAAAATGAAATTTTGAAAAAAATAAGCGAGATACAGGGTGATTTTATATGAGATCAATTGGAACAAGTCTTAGCAAATGGGCTATTAACCGCATAGCATTAAAAAGAGTAGTTTGAAGATGTTAAATAATTTTAGTTTTCTTTTAGAGACGTCGTAAGTATCTTGTACTTTAAATTTCAGTTTTTATTCTTCGAAAAATGAGAATTCCAATTATACTTTATTTTAAAGAAACTTAAATTTTCGACATTTACAATCTTATCATAATTCATTAGACTAATGAATTATGATAGGATTGTACATATCGAAAATTTAAGTTTCTTTGAAATGAAGTATCTTTGAAATCCTCATTTTTCGAAGAATAAAAACAAGTTTTATTTCTGAATTTTCAAAATATGAAAATAGTTCCAATTCATAGATTCATACGTTATTAACATTTTTCAAAAGTTTTTAAAATATATATATTTAATCGAAAAATGAATCATGACAAGGTTTTACTTGTTGAAAATTTTAGCTCAATAAAAAAATTTTCTCTAGGTGTTCTTCTAAATCATCATAATCTGAAGTTATTACTGTATGGAACTTCAAAAATATTAAAAATTTTGATTTTTGTTCTACTTTTCAAATTATAGAAAAGAAAATTCCACATATAATAACATAAAGATTTATCGAAATTTTTGAAAATGAAAATTTTAATTCAAGATTATAATGTAAAGAAGAACAAGCTACGCTTAAAGCAACCATTCATTTTTCGCTAAATGTCCTTGGCCTAGCGGTGCATGGCTTGTTTTGGCGTTACTTTTATCATTTTTAGTTGTATAATATGTCTTGAAGATTAAAACGAAAATCATTAGAAACTCGTGGAGGCTTTGATCTGCTGTATCTTTTAATTTGTTGTTGGCTAAATGCAGACTTTTACAAAATAGGATCGGCTGATTGCTCTTCTAAATGTAAGCATATTCGTTTTTGAGCTTGCGTATCACTTTCCTCATTTGCCCAATTATAGATTATTTGAGTGTTTATTACTCCCATATCCAAAATTTTCTTAAATATTGGCCATTACCATTTATAGCCTTTATTGTTGTGGCATATTTGCTTGCTCACCAATCGTGCTCCTCCACTCCCCCCCTGTTTGAACTATATGTTTTAAATACATAAGGCCATGGAACTGAACCTTTTGGTTATAATTCTTTTTTTCAACAAGTTATTTTATGAAGAAGTTCAACTGCATTATAATTTGTTCCAATATTTACCACAGTATTATCTAACCACCTCACAATTAGAATTCTATCATTGGTATCGAAACCATAACTGAGAGTGCCTCTGTTGGATTATTCTTGTCAGTAAAAAAACATTTTTTTACTGCTTATTCTGTGAAGTTACTGTTGCTTAGAAACCAAAACTTTTTAGACAAATCAATAATGGATAACTTGTAAAAAAGTTGTCAAAAAATGCAGTGTGCGCATCCAACAGATTCAAAACAACATTTGGTCCTAGCTTTAAGTCTTTTCGTTGATCTGATAAGTTTTTATTGCAATAAAAATCTTATCTAAAACTATAGCCTAAAAAAATTATTATGCCTTGATTGAATATTTTTCAATAAACGTCCATGAAAGTGGACTTTGGACAATTTTAAGCTTAAATATCACAAAATTCAAATAGAAAATTCAAGAAAATACTAGTTTAATAAAGGAGACATAACCTTATATAAGAAAAATAATTTATTGCATTTGGATAAATACTAACTTATAATTAGTAAAACTGTTATATAAGTGATCTCATATGAGTAAAATGGACACAAACGGGTTAATATCATTCTGTTTCACAAAAGTCGTCTGTCAAACTGAAGAACTTTTTAGTTTTAATGGTTTCATTCAACTTCCTTACAGAAGTGTTAGCAAGTGCGTATTTTTGGAATTTCATCATCGTTATGTCATCAAAGGATCAAAAAATATTGCTGTGAAGTTATTTACAGGCAAGTCTATAAAAGAAACAAAGTCAAATCTCATTGAACATCTTAGCTTTTAACATTTTGTTAATCTCTCAAAAAGTTAAATTCAAAACAAATCTTCTCAAAAATTGTCCAAGTCCATGAGCACTAGTGGAGAGATACGTCTAATCATTTCAAACAGCATCCTTCAATTTATATCTGAATATTTGATCTATTTGTTTGTGATGGGCAATATTTTTTTTCGAAAAAATCTTAGCATGGATAAACTGGAGCCTTAAAAAAATAAATAATTTATTCATCTAGCGCCAAGAAAAGTAACTGAGTAAAATTCTAAAAGTGTTTCATTTGAATATTATTGTTATTATTGAAAGTCTTGATATGCCTTGATTGAATATTTTTCAATAAACGTCCATGAAAGTGGACTTTGGACAATTTTAAGCTTAAATATCACAAAATTCAAATAGAAAATTCAAGAAAATACTAGTTTAATAAAGGAGACATAACCTTATATAAGAAAAATAATTTATTGCATTTGGATAAATACTAACTTATAATTAGTAAAACTGTTATATAAGTGATCTCATATGAGTAAAATGGACACAAACGGGTTAATATCATTCTGTTTCACAAAAGTCGTCTGTCAAACTGAAGAACTTTTTAGTTTTAATGGTTTCATTCAACTTCCTTACAGAAGTGTTAGCAAGTGCGTATTTTTGGAATTTCATCATCGTTATGTCATCAAAGGATCAAAAAATATTGCTGTGAAGTTATTTACTGGCAAGTCTATAAAAGAAACAAAGTCAAATCTCATTGAACATCTTAGCTTTTAACATTTTGTTAATCTCTCAAAAAGTTAAATTCAAAACAAATCTTCTCAAAAATTGTCCAAGTCCATGAGCACTAGTGGAGAGATACGTCTAATCATTTCAAACAGCATCCTTCAATTTATATCTGAATATTTGATCTATTTGTTTGTGATGGGCAATATTTTTTTTCGAAAAAATCTTAGCATGGATAAACTGGAGCCTTAAAAAAATAAATAATTTATTCATCTAGCGCCAAGAAAAGTAACTGAGTAAAATTCTAAAAGTGTTTCATTTGAATATTATTGTTATTATTGAAAGTTTTTTTTTTGTATTTGGTTTAAAAGCATATGTTCGGTATTTTTAAGTATTTGTCTTATATTAAAAATATAACAATGCAATAAATGTAAGCTGTAATTCATTTTATTTGTTATGTTTAAATCATGAGCTTGAATAATAATTTAGAGTATCAGTACAAAAAGTATTTATTCAAACATTATATATATAAATTCCAGAGTTATTTTTTCAAAATTACTCTACAATTACATTATTACTAATAAATTATTTTTTAGCATCTTAAATATCTTTTTAAAAAAACTGAGACGTTTGTAGAAAACTACCCTTAACTAGACTAATTAAATTAAAAAAATTGAAGCTAGCTTTTTAAAACTGAACTTCAAATTTAATCCTTTTCTTTCTTCCGTTCAAGCCGGTGGTGTCACTTTATTAGACAAACTATGTTTTTTGAAAAGCTTTCTCGTTCTATTCCATTTGTGAAAGTAAATTTATATAACTTATTAGTTTATTGCTGAATTTTAAGAATGTCAACCATATCAAGTTCAAGATTCAATACAAAATTGACCTTTATAACCATTCTAGCAGTCTTTAAAAATGGATATAAATAAATATTTTTTAGAAACTTGCGATAAGAAACACTCATCATTCTTCCAAAAGTGTAAGTTGAATATTTTTAATAAATAGTAATACCAGCTTCAAAATTGTTTAACGTTTAACCACGCAATTTTTTCATTAGCAAGCATCGTTTAAAAAAATTAAATACTTAAAAAAATAATTAGTTATAATATTTTCTCATCTTGATTCAAACTGTTTAACACAATTTTTTGCAGTTAGAAGATGTATTTATAGTAGGAGCAGTTAGAACTCCTGTGGGAGCCTTTCTGGGTTCTCTAGCATCTCAACCTGCAACCAAACTTGGAACTACCGCTTTAACTGGTGCTATTGAACAAGCTGGTATGCTTTAGCTTTTTTGGTTTTTGAAAATTAGTTTTTAGTTATATGCTGCATTCAAGCTTTAATTGAATGTTTTTTAATATCAAATCTAATACAATAGTCAAACACTATCGCAAGTACATTTTTTAAAACCTAAAAATTAATTTTCACTGTTTATTTTGTATGTAATTAAAATACAGTAAACCTTGCATATGTTGGATTCAAATGGGCCAAGCAAAAAAAATTCGAGTTAGGCAAAGATTCGACTTAGGTGAAGACAAACTTTATTCAGCAAAACATGTCCATTGTTAAGCAATAATAAGTTATTTAAACACTATAATCACAAACTGAAACTATTGAGATACTGTAACCACAATAACGTATTTTATTAACTAAAAAATATTTAAAAACGTGATTTTGAAACAACAGTGAGTTTCATAGTGCATTTATTCAGTATATCAAAATTAATTTAAAACTGCAACAACATTGAATTTCCTGAGTCATTCATTTAAAGTAATTGGTTAACTTTTCCTTCTTGAGATTGTTTTGACTTATTCCCAGAAAAACATCCTCACACTAGTTTGTGATGTCTTCCATGGCATGGTCCTGCCTCTGCAGGCCATATTTTTGAAGTGTACGAAATACTGAGTATGCATCTGCCAGTCTAACTTGACTGATCTTCATTTTCATCTTCATCATCATGGTCATTGTCACTAGCATTACTTGTCACATTTTGAACAGCATTGATTATTTCCTCATCTGTCATCAATCTGGCACACACTGTCACCATAAACTAATGACAGCCGATCTCAAATGTTCCTGAAAGAAGCAATTGAGATCTCTTGTACTGTTCAAATGGGCTTCCTCTGAAGCCTTGGATTTAGCATCCATGTAACAGTTTGCTATAGTTTGTGCTGTCACTTTCATCCAGGCTCTCTTCAAGGCAATGACGGCATCTAATATATCCAAAGAGAAAGGCGTGTCATTATCCGCAGTTTCCAGAGGTCTGTTGGCCAAAATAAAGCGATAGTGAAATTTAAGATTCTTTATGATGCCAGCGTCCATTGGCTGAGTGCACTTGTAGTATTTGATAGCAAAAAAATCAATACCACATTGCTCATTTCTATGAAAGGGTGAGCTGGGCAATTGTCCACAAGGAAGGCTATGTGTCTGCCTTCAAGTTGCATTCTTCTATCCAGTTTTTTCATGAAATTTTCAAAAATGCTCTTTTCATCCATGCTTTTTTGTTCGCTGTGTATTCCACCGTTACGGTAAAATTTTGGAGGCACGTGGTCTCTTGCTCTTGCCAATGACAAATAAAGGCAATTTATCTGACCCATCCATATTAGCACCCACAAATTCAGTAATTCTAGTTTTTGGCTGTTTTGTCCCATGGTAAGTCTTCCCTGCAAAACCAAGAGAGTTTTCTGGAAGAAGCTTCCAAAAAAGACCTGTCTCATCTGCATTATAAATCTCAGATGGCCTGTATCTCTGCAAAATTCCATTTAACTTGTCCTCTTTCTAATGACGCACAACTTCAGTATGCACTCTGCTTGACTCACCAGCCTTATGTACACGTACAATGTCATATCTCTTTTTGAACCTGTCAATCCATGAGGCGGATATTGGTGTGGTGTCATCTGGGTGGATTTTTAAACGAAACTTGTTAGATTGTTGTAAAGGCATACATCCATCAATTCGAAGATCTGGCCCTAAAGACATTTGTCTAAACCAAAGAATCCTTGGCCATAGTCATTGTACCCCTTTTTTCCTCAAATCTTCAAAATTCAGAAAACATTTTTCGTTTTTATTTGTTATGTATTGTGCTCGTACCAAAATGACCTAATTCAGTTAACTTTTCCAACAAATGAAAACTTGTTTGTCTATCAAAATAAAAATCATAAGATTAATTTTTTGGTAAGACCAAAATCATTTTTTAAACTACCGAAGTCCCCAAGCCAAAAGTTTTTTCTTTAAGTAGTAGAATTGATTTCGCTCCTTGATAAGGAATGAAACTCACTAAGTACCCTGTAGATGTGCATTGGACCATATTTTGTAGCCAAAATCAATTAGTTTTCCATGTATATGTTGTTTCCCTTCATGTTTTCCATAATAGTGAATCATTGTTTCATCTATGGAGTACTTGAATCTTTTTTCTTTATTTAAATTATTTTGAAATGATTTTTTCAGTTGTGTAAAATAGAATGAAAGTTTGGCATATTTGTCTTCTAAAGTAAATTGAGAATTATCACAATTGTGTAGATATTTATGAATTTCCAAAAACCTGTTCTTCCTTATTGCAGATGAGACTAATTCATTAGGAGTGTCTTTTTTCATTTCGCAAAACATTCTCACGTTTTTGAAACGAGCATATACCGTCAAAAGTAGGATTGCTATGTAAGCTCGTATTTATTCTTCGTTAAAATTTAATTGATGGTTTTTTTGCATCGCGTATTTGTTAGACATATTAATGATTAGAGCAGCAATTTCGTTATTGAAAACTGCTTCCCAAGCTTATTTCAGCTGGAATAAGCTCAAATAATGAAAAACTCTAATAAAAAAAAGAAAATTTTTTTCTTAATTTTATATACAATTTTAAACAGTGTCGCCTACAGGTTAAACTGGGCGTTAATGGATTATTAAGTGGTTCATTAAATGGGAAGAGTCTGGAGTTGTGTGAAGAGTTGGTGATGAGGGAGGTTGGTATTTGCTGCATCCAAGAAATGAGGTGGAAAGGCATGGGTTCAAAGTTTGTACGTAGCTCAGGCAAAAGGTTCAAACTATGGTGGTCTGGTAATGAAGATAAGATAGGTGGTGTAGGAGTATTAGTTAGAGAGGATTTATGTATGAACGTTGTGGAAATAAATAGGATATCAGATAGGGTAATGGTAGTGGTAATTATTTTTGGTAAAAAGGTTGTAAGAATTGTTTGCGCGTATGCCCCACAATGTGGAAGATCGATGAGTCAAAAGGAGAAGTTTTATGAAGAGATGGTAAGAGGGTGTGAAGTGGAAAATGCAAGTAAAGTTTTGATTTGCTTAGGAGACTTCAATGGACACATTGGCAAAGAGGTTGAGGGGTTTGAAGGTGTTCATGGAGGTTTCGGAATAGGCAAGAGAAACTTGGATGGTAGATTGCTCTTAGAATTTTGTGTTGAAAAGGATCTGTGTGTGGGTAATAGTTGGTTTAAGAAAAAGGATAGTAGGAAGGTAACTTTTAATGGGGGGTGTAGTGGGACAGAGATTCACTTTGTGTTGATAAAGAAGAGGCAGAGGAAGTTTCTGATGGATGTAAGGGTAATTGGAGGTGAGCTTCAGCATAAGCTTCTGAAGGTAGTCTTAGACAGACGGTGGCTTAAAAATGCCCGAAGTAGCTGTGCTAAAAAGGAATATTGCACAAAAGTGTGGAAACTTTTGAACGAAAATATCAAAACAAAATTTTTGGAAATAATCAAGGTTTTGTATGAGAAATGCGATAAACAAAATGTATGGTTAAAATATAAGTCTTCTATGTATGGTTAAAATATAAGTCTTCCGTTCTTAAAGCTGCTGAAGAGGTGTGTGGTACGAGTAAAGGTAGGCCTCAGTACGGTGAAACTTGGTGGTGGAATCAGGATGTGCAAAAAGCCATTTCAGAGAAGAGGAAAAGTTTTCAGAGGTGGAAGCAACTTCCATCGGCTTAAAATAAATCTTGCTATCTTTGACAAAAAGAAAGCCAAGAGAGCTGTTGCTGAGGCAATGAAGAATGAGGCGGTGAAAGAGATGGAGGAGATACGGAATGACAGAAATGTCGTATTCCGTAGAATGAGAATGATGAAGAAAGAAGCAAATGACTTAGCAGGTAATGATTGCATTAAAGACGAAAATGGAAAGATTTTATTTGCCGAGGGTGGTCGGAAAAGAGCGTGGAAGGAGCACATGGAGGCCATCATGAATGAGGAGAATCCATGGGATGGGATGGGATGGTGAATGTAGAAGTGGTTGAAGGTCTCATGGAACCATTTGCTATGAACGAAGTGGAAAGAGCGCTAGGAATCATGAAGAATGGCAAGGCCAGTGGTCCAGCTGGAATTGTCAAGGAGCACCTAGCTGCTTCTCCACATGGTAAGCAAGTTATTTTGCAAATAGCAAATGAAATCTTCAATGGAATGAATATGCCTCATAACTGGAGAATGAGTACAGTTGTTCCCATTTATAAGAAGGGTAGCGTTATCGACTGTGCGAGCTATCGAGGTGTAAAGCTTTTAGAGCATGGTATGAAAGTTGTGGAAAGGTTGCTGGAGAAGAGGTTAAGAAGGTTAGTGAAAGTTGACCAAATGCAATTTGGTTTTATGCCTGGCAAGAGCACAGTGGACGCTATTTTTATTCTTAGGAGAATGCAGGAAAGCTACCTTGAGAAGAATAGGAAGCTTTTTATCTGTTGTTGATTTGGAGAAGGCTTTTGATCGAGTACCAAGAAAGGTGATTGAATGGGCGCTGAGAAAGAAGTTGGTACCGGAAAGGTTGGTTCAGGCAGTAATGTCGATGTACAAAGGAGCAAAAACGCGGGTTAAGGTTGGACGTGGACATTTGGAAGAATTTTATGTTGGTGTAGGTGTCCATCAAGGATCGGTTGTCACGCCGTTTTTGTTTTCAATAGTGCTAGACGTATTGTCGGAAGACGGAAGAAAAGGTGCTTTATATGAACTGCTTTATGCAGATGATTTGGTCTTGATGGCAGAAACTATGAAAGAACTTGAAGCACAATTCATCCGTTGAAAGGCAGCCTTCGAAGGGAAAGGATTGAAGGTTAATCTGGGGAAGATAAAGGTCATGGAGAGTAGTGGTGGTGGTGGGGTTGTTGTCTTGGCTAAGATTGATCCATATGGTGTGTGTGGTAAGAGGGCTAAGGTAAATTGTATGAGGTGCAAGACATGTAAGAAGTGGATTCATGCGCGGTGTGCTAGGGTAAAGAGAGTTTCTCATAGGATGAATGAAAATTTTGAATGTAGAGTTTGTATGAATGGTTCAAATGAGGAATGTAAGAATGCTTCAAATGGTTGTTTAGGTGAGTTGGAGAGGGTAAATAGTTATTGTTATTTAGGAGACAATGTGAATGGTGGAGGAGGAAGTGAGCTAGCTGTTACACGAAGGATCGGGCTGGGCTGGAAGGCATTCAACAGTGTGTCTTTTATGTTATGTGGTAAAAGACACACATGGAATATTAAAGGACAAATTTATAAGACATGTGTGAGGCCTGTCATGACATATGGCTCGGAAACCTGGGTAGTAAGATCGGTTGAAGAGAGTATTTTGAGAAGAACAGAAAAACAGATGCTTAGAATGATGTGTGGTGTGCAGCTAGCTGATGGCGTGAGTACAAAGGAGTTGATGGTTAGGTTGGGGTTGGATAGTATGATCGTTGAAGTGGTGAGGCAAGGGAGTTTGAGATGGCTGGGTCATGTAGTAAGGAAAGAGGATGACGACTGTATCCAAAAGGCGTGGAGGTTTGAGGTTGTAGGTAGTAGAGGAAGGAGAAGGCCAAGGTTATCTGGAAAGAGATGATGGAAAACCTTTGTCGTGGACTTGGATTAGTTCTTAAAGATGGCTTTGACAAGGTGAAATGGAAGAAGAGGGTTAGGTCATGGAAAGAAGTCAGTGACCCCTTGGAAAAGGGAAAGATGCTGACTATAATAAAATGATGATGATGAAGTAGTTCAGTTTATGTTTGGTAGGTTGAAGTCTCCCACTATTAAAACTACATTGTATGGATTATTTAAAATGTTCTTGATGTTACTAGCTAAACTATTTTTTGTTTCATATTCAAGGACGTTGATCTATATGCACATATTAGAGTTTTATTTTAGTGTATAGTAGTTAAATGAATAGCCAATTAGTGAAAAGCCTCAAATGAACTATGGATACTTTTTTGGGAACATATAAATTGCAGAATCTCCACTTGAACTTCTTTTATTTTTACTTAGAGTTTCATCAAGTTTGTAATCTCTGTTTTGAAAAAGAATAAAATTTTCTTTTGTGATTCCTGCATTCGAAATGTTGCTATTTTAATGGGTTTATATTGGAACTATGAATTTTTATAACATTTATGACCTCCACCATTTTATTCCAGCGTTTTTTATTATTATATCTATTGTCTTCAAAGGTGTTGATTAGGTATTTTATTTCATTTTTTAAATGGGTTTTTGTGGAACATAATCTGTAAGCACGGCAAAGAGCACCTTTGAACACTTCTTTTCGAATTTCGGGATCTTGGTTCGATGACGGGTTAATAGTGAGTTCTATGTTTAAAATGTTTCCTGTATACCGTGCTTTGTAAGGTTCCTTTATTTTCCTTTAATTATTAATGCGTCTAGATAGGGCAGCGTGTGGTCCACTTAGGTTTCAGATGTAAATTTCACGTTGGAATCAACTTCATTAAGAATTTTTATAAACTCAATGTGTAAATTGATTTTTTTATTCCTTTTTAGAATACCGAAAGTATCATCTATGTAGATTTTCAATGAGCAAGGTGCTCTCAGCTCCCTTTTTTTCGCTCTTTTTATGGACCCTTCAGTGTATAGTTCATCCATTTTTGGGCTATAGGTCTCTTTAAGCTGAGGCCAATGGGTTCAGAGTCCTCCATGGAATATATCATGTTATTGTAAATGAAATCTGATGAAGAAAGGCATAGAATTACAAGGTCTATAATCTCATCGGATATGAGATTGGTGTGTTTATGGAGGTTTGGGTCTTTTTTGAGTTCCTTGTTTATCAATTTACTATAATTATCCAGCAAAAATATTTAATTCTCATAAATAATCCAATTTTGCAATGTGAGTTTTCAATCAACTCAAAAATAACAAGAAAGTTTTTTCATATTGTATTGAACTTGACATCTTTTAGTTTTATAATAAAATGATGCTTGTGTAAACATAAATTTTAAGTCTTGAAACAGAGGAATCATGCCATAATTCTTTTTATTATCATTTTCATGAACATAATCTGGACTATTTGTACAAATAATACACTGGATTTGAATGCATACTATTTAAATAATGTAAATCTTTCAACTAAAAAATAAACTTTTTAGGTATCTCTAAAGAAGCCATAACAGAAGTATACATGGGTATGGTGATCCAATCAGCTTGCAGACAAAGTCCTGCCAGGCAAGTCTCAATTTTCGCAGGTAATCAAATCTATAATTTTATTACTGCGTATTGCTAGGTGATATCAAGAATATATAGGGGTTCTGAATCGAATACCAATTCTTTTCTATTGATTACCAAAATTTTAAAAATAAATGAAAAATTTAGCTTAAATAATAAAAAAACCATAGTAAAAAGTTTTTTAAAATTTGATTTGAGATTTCAATAATCAAAATAAATTTCAAATTTTTATGAAAATACTTAAAATTTTTTATTCATGTTTATGGAAGCTCTGTTCTTTAAAGCAAAACCTTATGTGACTTGTGATATTCAAAAAATTTTAAAGTCATGAAAAATTGATAACACTGAAAAAAATTAATTTTGTGAAGTTGAATTCTAAAAACTTCAAAAAAATATTTTTATTCACTTTTAAAGTTTATTGAGCTCACGTAATAAGTTTAAATTTTAATATCAATATGAAATTTCATAGACATCTATTTAGCCTAATATAAAGCAAACAAAAAGATGTTAACCTAGTAATAAAAATTAAAATCATTGAATGTAGGTTTGCCAGAGAGTACAGAAGCGACTACAATCAATAAAGTATGCTCATCGGGCTTGAAGGCTGTCAGCATGGCAGTGCAGGCAATCAAGTGTGGATCTCAAGTACCTCCTACCTTCATCAACAAATTGTCCAACATCTTAATTCATTTCTTTTATCTAACATTATTTATTCATTTTAATCAACGTTATCCACATGTATATGAATGCAATAACTTGCTGGCAGGAGGTGATGGCAGCAGGAGGGATGGAGAGCATGTCAAACATTCCCTACTACATGGCCCGAGGTCCCACACCCTATGGGGGTGTCACTCTGCATGTGTGTTTTTACTTCTTTCTTATATAAATATCCTTTTAATTCAAAAATAGATTTATTTATTTTTGCAATTTATAATTTTCCATTAGTTATCTATAAAACATCACTGAGCAATTTAATACATTTATTGGAACTTAAGCTATAATTTTCTGTAAGTATGGCTTTACCATGAAACATTAGCAATTATTCATGCTAATGTTTTTTGGTAAGGTCATACTTACCGAAAATTATAGCTTAAGTTTCAATAAATGTATTAAAATTCCTCAAATTCATATTCTATAGATAATAACTATAAAAAATACATAGAATGTCTCTGTAAAGTTTCCATGAGTAGTTTTAAAAAGTAGCTTCATATCTCTCATTTCTATGCTTAAACGATAAGTTGATAAAGTATTTGTGATGCTCAGATATTTAGATGCATATTCATTTTTCCATAATTGCTAAAAATTGGTATTTTTTTAAATATTAGCTGAATTTAATAAAAACTTTATTGATATAGCTACTGAGTAAAGCTTTCAATACATTCATATGCTCTTAATTGGAAATAATCAGAAATGCTTAAATGATCTTTTTAAATGACTTTGAAATAAGGTTAAAATATTAAGGGATCAGTGAGACATGAAACTTCAATGCATGTTCAGATGTCATAATGTATACGCCTGAATAAAATCTTGGCTTGTGTATGATAATGGGCCATCCAGACTTTTAGAAAATTTATATACCATTTTATTAGAGTCAGCTCTTACCTTAGTAAGGGGTCACTGACTTTTCTCCATGACCCAACCCTCTTTCAATAATGTTTGTATGTCTTTGCAGGATGGCATCACTTATGATGGACTGACTGATGTCTACAATAATTTTCACATGGTATATTTCAAACAGTTCAGTCACTTTAATTAATAGAAATTTAAATTTTAACTGCTTGCATGTAATTTTAAAAAATTTTAAGATCCCAATCGAATTCTTTTTAATCAAAATTTTATTGCAGGGTATGTGTGGGGAAAATATATCATCAGTGATGAAAATAAGCAGAGAAGAACAGGATGAATATGCTATTCAAAGTTACAAAAGGTGCTTGCTTTGTAATGATCAGTAAAACGTTTTGAATATTTCAAATAAACTAAAAAGAATGGTTAATAAAATACATCAAAATCTTTAAAAATTGAAAAAATATAATGTTTGATTGGGAAAAAACAAATTATGTAAAAGTATTAACGTTTTGTCAATGAAGAGCACAAAAGGCTGCGAGTTCAGAGGCTTTCAAGTCTGAGCTGGTGTCTGTCAAGTGGGAAGATAAAAAAGGTTGCGTTTGTTCATCATTATACCACGCTTCAAATTATCTACCTATAGTGGTTTTATTGAATGTTTATCTGAGTGAATTATACGATCTCAGTTATTTAAACTAGCTTCATGAAAAAACAGAATTTTGAAAATATTTACAGGGAAGGAGATAGTTGTGAGTGGTGATGATGAATATAGTAAGTTCAACGAGGCAAAACTCAAGGCGTTGAGACCAGCTTTCAAGAAAGATGGTAAGACAAATGTAATATACAATTATCAACTGAATATAAATAAGGCAATATTTTTTTGCTGACATGTTGTTGCTGATTTTATGCTTCCTACAAACTTTTATTTTGTTGAGTTTCACTGAGTTATAATATAAGTAATATAAACAAAATATGGCTTGTTGTAGCTTTTTTAAAAAAAATTGACAGATTTTTACCTCCCACAAAGAAAAATATAATCAAATAAACCAAAAGGGTATTTCTAAGTTGAACTTTTGAAAAAGCATATATCACTAAAACAAGATTAGCCTAAGAACTCGTATAAAACAATACAAAACTGAGGTTGTCTCAGACATATCGCTAATAAGCAAACATTCTAAAGGTGCCCTTATGGAGAAACACATTGGAAAAAATCAAGGATTCTGAACTCCTGTTAGGTAAGGACAGAAATATGAATGACATTGAATCTAACAAGGATCAAATTTTAGAGACAAGAAAAACTTTAAAAGTTTGGCTTCAATGTCTCACAATACTGATAAATATTATCACACTAGAGCTTTTACTAAGAATACAAGCAATGAAGAAAGATAAATACTGGCAAACAAGAAGAAAAGCAAAGATAATCGTGCACTTTCTAAATATGGAATTCAACTTCGGTCTTTTGACCTCGTTTTTAAATATCTTCGAAATAAAGCTTCACTAATTTAACGAAGTCTATTCGAAGTTTCATCCACTAAAAACTAAAATTATATTTAGTTTTATTGTCTAAACAAAATATATTTTATTTTGTCCTCTAATGAAAAGTTGATATTGTATAGGCATTTAAATTTATTCAAGTTTTATTGCCTTTTTAATACAATCTCCAAACTTTCTTTGCATAAACTTCATAAATTAAATTTTTTAGAGAAAATTTTTTACAAAGTTTAATTATAGTAATTAGCTAAATTTTTCTTGAATCTTTTTTTCTATAATTACTTTCTAATAAGTTTATCATCATTTTATTATATTCAGCATCTTTCTTTTTTCCAAAGAGTCACTGACTTCTCCCCTTGACTGTTCTCTCTTTAAAAAATTAACATTTATATTCATGACGCTGCAATGTTTGGATGAACAAAAACTTTTATTAATACATTCAGATAATGGATATAAAAGTTGTAGCTTTTAATCGAAATGATGATTAATTAATGTTTTTGGACCAGGCACTGTGACAGCAGGAAACGCAAGTTCTCTCAGCGATGGAGCCTCTGTTCTCATTGTTGCCTCCGAATCTGCCGTAAAAAAACATAATCTCAAACCTTTGGCTGTAATTCAAGGCATGGTGATTCTGTAATTTATTAAAAAGTATACTCTGTAAATACATCAACACAATTTAATTTTTATGTAATTGATAGACGCCTTGATGACTGTAGAGTTCAAAGACTGAGCTTAATTTGGAAAATTTTTACCAATACTTCAATATAAGTATCGAAAAAATATTGACCATGTATGTTTCATATGATGTTACAAGTTATTTGAAAATAAGCCTCAAGTGAAGTTAGTCTAATATCGCAATGATTATCACAAATTCCAGGCTTTGCAGATGCAGCAACAGCCCCCATAGATTTCACAATAGCACCTGCTTTGGCGATACCAATACTTTTAAAAAGAACAGGAGTGAAAATCTCCGACGTCTCCTTATGGGAGATAAATGAAGCTTTCTCTGTAGTAGCATTAGCAAATATAAAGAAACTCAATCTTGATCCAAACGCCGTCAACGTGCATGGAGGAGCAGTCTCGATCGGCCACCCTATTGGGTCAGTTTCATCACTTGCTTTTTTGAAAGTTTCAATTAATTACTTTCAATAAAAACAGAATGTCTGGCGCTAGAATATTAACCCACCTCGTTCATGCTTTGAAGCCCGGTGAGAAGGGTGTTGCCGCTATTTGTAATGGTGGTGGAGCAGCCTCCTCAATGCTTATCCAAAAGTTATAATTGCAATATTATTCTTGAAAGTTATGTATTTTTCGACCATTTATTTTTTAATATCTACTTGTGAGTTAAAATTTTTAAAAATAGAATTTAATTGAAAATAATCAATGCAGCTTGAAACTTACAAGTTTAAATAAGAATTGAAAATAAGTCTAGTTTTGAAATTATTCTCGAAAATTATTTTTTTCATCGTGTAAACCATTATGAATAATCTTTAGTATTTTGTTATCACTAATTTTAATCATTCCGATGGCATTCTTTTGACCTTGTTAATGTGCTGCTCTTTTGGAAAATAAATTCCAATTTTTCAACTATTTCTAAGTCTTGTTTATGTTTCAACGGACCAAGTGCTCCCATTATAATATATTAATCATTCTTTGCCTCCTGCTATGAAGTAGCGCATACATTTGTAAACTTTCTGCAAAAAACTGCTAAAGCGATGTATTGTTTACAGAGTTAGTTTTGAATCAAAAAAATTTTCAGGACTTAATCTTGATAATTTCAGTTATTCAGCATTAATTTAAACAAGTTTTTTGCATCAGTATAAATAAATTCTGAAAGAAGTTTCTATGTTTTCACTGTCTAATGGACCTAACTAAATCTCCGGAAGACTTCGGCTTCACGCCTCCATGGGCCGATTGGGATTTTAACGAGTGGGAAACATGTACTGATAACCATCTGGTTTGTATTGAACATTTTTATATAGTGGGCTATGTACTGTGTCAAAAAAAATTCTGGAAAATAGGATGAAAGAAAAATGAGATCAGATTATCAAGCAAAAAACACCTTATGCTTAATACCAATTTTTGAAGCGATTTCGATAAATGCAAATGTAATGACGATTAAGGTTGAAAAAAAAATATTTCTAAAAAGAAACTTGAAAAATATTAATGACGAATAGATTAAAATATAAGAATAGAAACGAAAATTTATAAAAATAATTTATATTAAATTTTTTTAAAATTAATAAATATACCAAACAATGACCGCCAAAGGCAAACAATTTCAGTATAAGCGATTGCAGGCTGAAATTTTGACGAGTTAGCAATGCGGTAAACGCGTTAAACACCCAATTTAAAAAAGCCAGCTCTAAATAAGTGTGACTAAATAATAAAACCAGTTTCTCGTGTTAATAACAATATAAAAACAAAAATGGTTGCAAAAATTAAATTCGACAAAGTTACAACCACCCTTACGTTACTTATCATGCTAGTCCCAATCCCAATATTTGCACTTGATGTCTCAATGTAGCAGTCGGTTAGTTTTTGAAGTTTATTCTAGGGCAAGAAGGTCAATGCGAAAATAAAAACTATTTTGATTATAATTGTAGTATTTCCATGCCCTAAAATAAATGAAATTGAGCTCTCGAATAGGCTAATAACGAGGAAAAAAACAGCTCACCTGACAAGAAAAATAAAAAAGTATTTTAACCGATCCGATGAAGAAAAACACAGATTATAATTTATTTTTTAAAATTTTATAAGAATTATTATTTTAAAAATATCATTTGAACTTTGAAAAATAATGGCACAAAGAAAATATTTATACAACAAACAATAAACGCAAAAAAAGATGGAAAAAATGAAAATTTTGCTATTTTACGTCTCAAAAATTAAAATGTTTTGATACTCACGAAAAGATATGAAACTGGTCATATAAAAACCATATTGATTAGGAAAAAATCACTCTGGCAACTAAATTGAGAGGCTCTGAGATGAATTTTAGTTGTCAAGCTTACCACACCAAAATTGAAACCAATTGAAAGATTTATCAAACTTACATAATTTGTTTTTTTCGTCATAATTTTAATTTTAAAAAACAAATAACTCGCTGAAATATCATTAACATGATTTTTTAGAGTCCTAATAGCGGTCATCAGAACATATCTTCTGTAGAAGATGTTGAAAAGATGGACCCAAAACAGAAGAGGGATTTCGCCTTGAGACAATTGGAAAGAGCAAGAGTATAAAACATATTTTTTCACGATGTCAAACTAACTAGACTGAATTTGTATTCCAAATATTTTGCTTAAAGGAAAAACCCGTAGCATTTGCTGTTAGAACGAATGTGGCTTATGATGGTTCTAACGATAAGCCTCCAATACCAGGGACCGCAGTATCGTTTGCAGTCAGAGATTTCCTTCATATCAAAGAAGTATTCCATTTTCTCATTTGTCTTTTAATTAAAATTTTATACTTCATCAATTTGAGCAATTTTATTGAATTTTTAATTGAAATTTCATAAAAATTAAACTCTAAAAAACAGAAATTCAGTTTTGAGTGGTGGATAGGTAGATTGGTGAAAGAAGGTGCCGATGTAGGTTTTATTCCAAGTTCTGCCAAGCTTGAAACCATTAAACAACAACAAATCAATCAACCTTCTCTGAAAAATAACAAAATGTTAGAAATATTGCTACTTGCAGAATTCAAGCCAATGAAGCAATTTTGAATAAAAAAGCTAAAAAAAAGCAATCTTATTAAAACAAACACTAAGTTTATTGAAACAGGTACAAAGTACTTGCTGATTTAGATGATCTTACAAAAGATTAGTATATTATTTGATCTAATGAAATTAGTGTTTGATTTCATACAAAAGGAATTTTAACACTTGAAAAGTTAACACAAAACGAATATCAATCATGAACTTTTCAGTAACTCTGAAGTTTTTGTATATACTTATAATTTTTGAAAAAATTTTAGTTTTAGACAAAATTAACCTTTGGTTGAGTTCAAATATGAAAAAATATTTGAAATAACTTATTTTTTCATTAAAAAAGTCAATTCTTAAACCTGCTTTCTTTAACAGTAAAAGTAACACGGCTTCTAACGTGGATAGTCTTTTGAACACAAAGACAAATCAAAGAGATTCTATTTCACAAGGTATATGTAAAACATTTTCCAATATAAGAAACTGAATATTCATGAAATATGTTTTTATTAAAAGATTTAAATAGAAATAATTACTCTAAAAATATTCCAGCATTCATTACCTACTAAGTTTTAAGTTTATATCCTTGAAAATGAGGATTTTATGATAAAAACTTATTTAAAAACTATAATATTCAATGGGTGAAACCTTATCATTAAACTTCAGTTTGAAGTTATTGTGAGAATTATTTTTCTTATATAGTGTTAGAGCCAATCATAGGAATTAAATGTAGTTATTGTATTTAAGGTTTCACAATAACTTCATATGTTGTTGTTCATCGATTCATCTTTGAATATGATTATGGCAATATGAGTTATATTAAAAATAAATTTGAATATAACTAGTTAACGGTGAAAAAAGTTTCTTCATTGCTACCTGTGCGTCTGCAAATGACTAAACAGTCCAAGTCGCGCAAGAAAACCTTTTCCGCAAGTTTGGCACCAATGAGTAGAGAGTCTGTCTGGTGGACCTTTTCCAGCTTTGGATCTCATTCGCTTCTCTTTTGCAGCATTTAACTTTTTTTCTTTTGAGAAGAAAGCATTATTGTGGATTGCTTTACGCCTGGCAGATCGGTCAAAAGCAGCTCGTTCCCACCTGAAGACGTATGTGTTGAAGTCTTTTAGATGCGCTTTCAATTTTTTCTTCAAGTTTTGGCAATTCAATTTTTGACCTCATCGTCAATTTTTGCACATCGAGAAAGGGTGCTGCCGAGACAAGTGAAGTTTTCTACTGCCTGTAACCTCTGTTCCTTCACAGAAATGTGAGGTTTCTGGTAAGGGTTTTTTAGGGCAGGCTGATACATCAATTCCGTTTTTTATTGCGTTGATGGTCAACCCAAAATTTTCACAAAAAGATGAAAATTGGTCTATCTCACGTTGCATCTGCTGCTCAGAAATAGCGTTGAGCGCACAATCATCAGTAAAGAGAAGGTCTTTGATTTTTGTGATTGCTTGTAGACGTCGGAGGTTGAAAAGTTTTCCATTGCATCGATATATATATATATATATATATATATACATATTTATATACTAATGTTTTAAGACAAGGTTTTACTTATCGAAAATTATAGTTTTCAAATAAGTTGTATCTTTAAGACCCTGATTTTTGAAAAAATAAAAAGATATCTCAATAATTATAACTCTATATATTAGGTTGATATTTATTGTGAGTTACTTTAAACAAATTTTTTAGGCTTAAAATATCCAACTTATCATTATCAAGCTTGATAATTATATCGAAAAAAAGTTCGATCAAATTAATTTCTTCAACACTTCATGATTTAATTATCATATGGGATATACTCGTTTGACCATGAAGGAAATGATGATTATGAGGAAGAAACTGAAAACCAGGCCACTGTTTTGTCCGCAGCTCCTTTGGGCACCACCAACCAGAAGAGAAAACCCTTCTTCAGAAAGGTTGTTAAACATATCATCATCAATAAAAAATATTATTGTTTGAGGTGAAATGTAAAAAATATAAAAATATGAAGGAAGTCTGACACACAGACTAATATCTAACGATGACGACTAACGATTTCGATTTTTAAGCGGACAGATTTTGCTATGTTTTATACATTTTTTCACTTAACTATTTTCAATTAAAAATTAGCTTTTTCTTCATTTTAGTTATTTAAATTATCGATCCACTAAAACATATTTTAAACGCTACCCAAAAAAAGTTTCAAAAAACACAATGGCTTATGCACCTTCATTCAAAATTGAAGCTTTTTCTTTTGATAAATCATCATCAAGTGACTGACACTCAAATACACCTGGTGATGTTTGTTATCAAGCCAAAAGCTTTGTTCCTAATTTAAAAGCCATTGCATTAAAAAATTTAATTCTAAAGATAAAAATGAATACTAAGCCATTTTTTAAAAATACGAAGCACCAGGTTAAAAGAATTATTTATTTTGGCACTAATCACTTGTTTGAGGAAAGGTTTCATGACTCGTATATCATTGCGCCTTGCATCATAGTGCTATTGATATTTTGTAGAAGCAAATTTATCTAGATAAATTCATTTTCAGTTAAACTTCCAACATTCAGTTGGACACCATCCCTCCTTATGAAGTCGTTCCCTCAATGAGACCTGTCATTTTTATAGGTCCTTCTTTGAAAGGATACGAAGTTACCGATCTCATGCAAAAAGCTATGTTTGATTTTCTCAAACATAAATTCGAAAATAGGTTTCAATGAATTTACTTCATTTTTGTTAAAAAACAATTAGTAAAATTTGAATACATTTTGCATTATTCAAAAAAAAATTAATTCTTCTTTTAGTAATAAGTGAACCAAAATCCAATGCAGAATCACCATCACAAGAGTGACTGCGGACATTTCTTTAGCTAAAAGGTCAACTCTCAATAATCCTAACAAAAAAGCTCTTATGGAGAAAGCTAATAGCAGATCTTCATCATTGGGTAGATCATGCAATTTTAAGATATTTTTTTCATATGACAGAGAAACATAACGTTATTCTATTATTTTTTTATTCTTATTATAAAACCGATAAAAGTTTCATTGTTTGATGACGAATAATTTTCAAAGCCATTTTAAAACCTCCAAAAACTGAAAATTTTTAGTTGAAGTACAAGGTGAGATAGAAAGGATTTTCGAATTGGCGAGGTCATTGGTACTAGTTGTATTGGATTGTGATACCATAAACCACCCATCTCAACTCACTAAGACTTCTCTAGCTCCAATCACTGTGTACATAAAAATTGAGTCACAAAAAGTAAGAATCACTATTTTAAGAATCCCGTCTTAAGCGTCGAAGTATTCATAAAAAAACATAAGAAAATTTAGACACCTCTAAAAAACATTTTAACTAGGTTTTACAAAAACTTATTAAAACAAGAGGAGCTTCACAGAGCAAAAACAGCAACGTGCAAATGGTGGCCGCTGAAAAACTCCACCAGTGTAATCCTGTTGGTGAAAATACTTTTAAAATTCATAAACTTTTAATGACTTCACATCAAACGATATTTGGACGTAATATTCTCATGCTAGGACATGTTTGATGTGATACTAGACCAACCTCAGCTAGACGAGGCTTGTGATCACCTTTCCGACTTTCTTGAGGCTTATTGGAGGGCTACTCACCCCCCTCTGCCCTCACACCACCATTCTCTCAAGCAAAACTCTTCATTCAACCATCATCACAGAACTCATACACTCAAGTAGGATTATCCAAACTTCATTTGATTTTTAAGTTATCTGAGTTTGAAAAGTTATTTTCTGTTCTAACTAATATAATCATTAAGTAAAGATTTAGCATTTTATGTTATTTAAGGATTTTATCATGATTTCATTGTTATATTCAGCTTCATTGTGTTTTTAAATTTTAAAACTCTCCCATTGTCATACTAAAAATGGAATAGCGTCTGAAATTATCCAATAGCGCAACAAAACCCCTGCAGGCCGGCTTTTTAATAATTAAATTAGACCTTGAAAACTTGTTTGACGAAAATTCTTAAATTTCGAAGATTAGTCGAAAACTGAAATTTTAATTTTCATGGAAGTTCAAAAAAAGTAAAACATCCTTCAATGACTTGCAATTCAAATACATACAAAACATTTCATATATATCAAAAATACTAATCAATTATTTCAAAAGTATTCTCTTATGATAGAATAGTTCAAAAAAGTTTATTTTTTTTTATCAAACCACATAGCACAACGCGAAAAGTTGGAGCGTTGATGTTTACTCAGTAACATAAGACCAAATTTATATTATGAAACATGATACTAAACACTCAAACACTTTGCAACAGGTCAAAAGATAGCTTCAACCGTCAACGTCACCACTCCCCATCCTCGCCTCTCAAGCACTCATCTTCAACCAATAAAAACCACTCCCCCTCAAGCAACCATCGGTAACCTCTTTCATTAAAAAAATATCTTTTCGGGGACAAATTTTCTATATTTCATATGTCAATGTTTTTTTGAGTGCTTCTCATTTTGTTATGAAAAATTAAAGATATGAAAATAGATTCAAATTAATTTTTCAAAACTTTTAAATTAGTTTTTTGCACAGTTCACAGTATTTTTTAATAACTTTTCACCAAAAATGAGATTCTCAAAACAGTAATATTAACATAACCTAAATGTTTTCATTGACTTGACTCAATCATAAAAACATTGGCTCACAGTTTATGAAGTTTTTTCATTGAACATTTTGAAAATCTTATAGTCTGAAAAAAATTTAAAAGACGAGGTAACTAAAAAATATATTAAAATTTTTTTGTAAATCTAACTTTCATCATTGATTTTTAACTTACTTATCGCTCGATTTCATTTCAACAGCAGGAACAGCCATTTGCGAGTTTCCAATAGAAACCTAGACACCGTTTCTCAATCACGACTCTCCGTTAATAATTACTGAGCGCACTGATAAAAAATATATTGCTTTTCTGTTTGTTTTCTACACTTATTGACAAAGTTTTGTGAACTTGAATTTTTAAAACATTTTTTATAGGTATTCTCATTGAAAATAATTATTTTGATTACGAATTCAAAACATTGTAAACATAAAAAACCTGTGAAGCACTTAAAAATTTTACATTTTAAAGCTAAGAAATTGTCGCAATCTCTAGCAGCAAACAAATATTTGGAAAATTTTATTTTTTTACAAAATTTTTATTTTTCAAATTTAAGTTTATGAATATATTATTCACACATTATCTGCTTCTATTTGCTGAAACTGCATGAAAAATCTTGAATTGTCTCCTAATGAAGCAATCTGCCAGCTTTCACAACACTCTTTTAAATTGATGTTAGCAAAATGTCCTCTTAAACTTGCTATTATTTTTTTTAATTTATCGATTTTACAAAATCATTGTTTTAATTTTTAGAATAAAGTTTTTTCTTTGACATTTCTAAAAATTCAAAAAACCATAAAAAACAAAATAAAGAACAAATACATTAGATGAATGTAGCTTTCACTTGCGCATGTATCGAGGTAAATACTGGTTGGTTTGTTTTTGTTTGAGAATATATATAGCGAAATAGATATCTAATATAGAATAAATATATGTATATAACATAATCCGCTTTTAGAATATATACACATATAGATAATATACCTGGATATAATAGTTCACAATGGAAAAAGTTTTACCTTTATTGTTTTAACAGTTTACGTTAGTGACATGAAATCCGAAAAAATGTTAAAATAATCTTTTAAAACAAAAGTTTCATACAAGAAGCTTGTGAATCTATAATTAAATAGTGAATGTAAAGATACAAGTGTTTATTTAAAAAGTAATTTTATAAAATTTTTTCATCATTTTAATTGAAAACAAAATTCACATTATTTGATGTTTTGTACCTATTTGCGAGAAGAAATAAAGTGCGAAGTTTTAAGGTAAACTAAGTGTATAAATGCTTTTATGCACCTGGGATTGCGAATATCAGCTTCTCAACATTGACATACAAAAATATTCACACAAGTATGAGTTGACAAAACAAATTTAAACTATAATTATTAACTATAAAAATAAGTATTTTTGAGGATGATTGCTTTAGAAAATAAGCCAACAAATAAGCCGACGAAGCTGTACGTATTTTGCAATGGAGATGAACACACCAAAGTGAAGCTGGTCAGAATAAAACCATTAAAATATCGAACGTTTAGCGACCTATTATCGGACCTCACTTCTCACTTGTCCAACGAATTCAGACTCAGTAATGGAGTAAGAAAGATCTTCACTCCTTCAACAGGTAGAAGAGTCAAACAGCTTGATGATGTGGAAGAAGGAAGGAATTATGTTTGTGCGGGTTATGAGGCCTTCAAACCCCTCAAGTATGGCTTCGACTTTGAATCCGTGTGGAGCATTGGTATGTGGAAATTACATATGTTATTAATCAATTTAAATTATTAATTTTCATCATGCAACATTTTAATTAACAAAATTGTTTTCAAGCTTCTAGAAAAGTGCACAAAAAACTATATTTCAACAAATCATTTCCAATGGCTCATTCACCAAAACCTTCTTTCAAAACATCTAATAAGAAAACTATTTTTCGAAGAAAGTCTATTAAAACCGTAAAAATATATTTTCAAAAACATGAATTTCTTGACCCTAACGATATAAAAAGTCTTCATATAATGAATGACAGAGTGACAAAACTTAAAGAAGATTCTGAAGATAACAAAGAAAACAAACATAACCAATTTATAAACAAAAATATCCAAAACATTGAAAATAACTTAAATCATGAAAACGACTTTAAAACAAAACAAAATACTGAAAAACCTAATGAAAAATCAACTGATAATTTTAAAAAAGATAAAAAAGATAGTTTTTCCAAGCAAGAACTCACTGGTTCAGTCTTAATAACCTGTTCAAAAAATCAGACTTTTTCTTCTTTTCTCAGAAAAGCCTGTTTAGCTTTGAATATCTCCATTTCTTTTGCTAGTAAAATTAAAATGTCTACCATAACAGGAAAGCAAATAAATTCTATGCTCGATGTTTTCTCTTCTTCTAGTGACTTATTTCTTTTGACCCAGAAACTATTGAAAACAACTGATAACATTATTTCTTCTCACAAAAATAAAACGAAAAACACGAAAGAATCGCTAATTCTGGAAAGTCCCAAAAAAATTGCAGTAGCGGAAAGTAAAAAAAAGAATTATCCTGATAAACCTATCAAAAAATCTGAGTTAAAAGTAACTCCAAATAAAAATTTTTTTGACCAAAGCCTTTGCGAGAAAAATGGAAAAAATAATGATTCGAAAATCGAAATAAGTTCCCGAAACAGTTTTAATGAAGAAATTGTCAATATTTCCTATAAAAATATGCAGTATTTGAAAAACTCTAAGCACAATAGTAAACAAGCTTTAAATAAGGATGATAAATATACCGATATTCAAAAAAACTCAGCTAGATCGAAAAACTGCACAATTAAATCAAGTCACAATAATAAAAAAGACAATGAAAGCGGAAAAACGATTGATAGGAAGGTAAATAACATTGATGAAAGTGCCCATATCGAAAATAATATACGTATGGTGGAGCAGCTTGGAAGAAAAGTATCGAATGGACCGCATGAAAATAATAGTTTCCGACAAGAAGCTTCGATGAAGAGTAAAAACTTTAAAAATGGAGATGTGAAAATAAACAATAATAGTTTTGAATATCAAAAAAGTCACAATAAAAGGTGTGATGATAATTTGAAAATGAGCCAAAGTGAAAGAAAAAAGAGTTTAGTAAAAACTCGTTCTGAAGAAAAGCTCGAAAGGTTGGAAAAAAAGAAATTCAATAAAATGAAAAATGATTTAGACAGAGGAAGTCTGTTGATCAAAAAACATTACAACGTCAAAACTCTCTCTTTTGACTCAAAGTATACTAAACAACAAAACATATTTGAAAGCCAAGATAAAAATGAAAAGTATAACGAAGAGCAGAAAAAAATCACGAAAACTTTCAAAAAGTTCGATTCTAGCATATCTGACATGGAAAATCAAAGAATGTATGTTGTAGTCTTTTCGATTTAATGCGTGTTCTTTATTAGAGAGTTTACACATGTATAAACATGTTCAAAATTTGAAACTACTAAAAAGGGTTTGAGTTTAATCAATGAGATCTTGGAACATTCTTAGCATTTACTTTGCTTACGAATATAAAATATCTTTAATTAAAAACTTTTAATGTAGTAGATAAGAGGTTTCATGTAAGTTTGGAATACTCCGTCAAGCATCTGGCACTTTTATTAAGCATTCTGTTATTGTCTGAACATTCCTCAATATATATTGCAAAACGATTTCAAATAATTTATAAACAACCTAGATGAATTTTCAAAGGTATAAAAACAATAAAACAAGGACTTTTATTAAAAATCCTAAAGAAAATAAACAATTATATTTCAAATTTATTTATAACCATATATCATGACAAATACATTCAATTTAGGGCTGATTTAGACGCATTGTTATTCATTATATATTTTTAACTATTTGCTTTTGAAAACTCATGTATAATTAAAGGCTTATGTAGACTTTATGAAAAATTGATCAATACATGCCTCAGTGAAAAAAATTACCATATAAATATATACACAAAAGCTAACAGTGTTATTCGAATCATTATATTTCATTATTTTAATATTTTGTAGCAAAGAAAATTTTCACTTATAACAGAAATGAAAAATCTAGCCTCAACTCAGCAAAACTGCGCAAAGAAAGGTATGAAATGATGACGATATACAAAGAAAAAGACCAACGTCAAGTTTCAGGCTTACACCGCGTGGAAGAAAAATTCAATGTTAAAGTACGTATGCTGCATGAAATTATTGGCTTTGAATGGAAGGTTCTAAGGTGTAAGGCATAAAATAAGAAGGAGAAACTAAATTAATAATAATATTTGGCCATTATTTTCACATTCCCGTATAAACACTTCTAACATGAATAAAACTTTTGAATCGTGTCTGACACGCCTGGCAGTGTTTCATGTAAAATATTAAAACTACCTTACCCTCAAGACATGCACAACTTTCAGCCATTCTTATATATAACTTGAACTTTGCAATCGTTTCACAGGAGGTTTTGGGGGATGGAAACTTTGCTCAAGTCAAAAAAGCTTCAAGGTTTTATTACATTTTAAAAATAATTTTCACATTTTCAAAATAATGATTTTTAAAATTTAATTTTCATGAAACCTTTTATGCAGAAAAGATTGTGGATTAGATGTGGCGGTGAAAATAATAGACAAATCGAAATTGCAAGGAAAAGAAGACATGTTGGAAAACGAAATATTTTTGATGAAGATGTGCGACCATGAGAACATAGTGAAGTTGTATGAGGAGTTCGAGACGGATCATGAGATATTCCTCATCATGGAGTTCATAACGGTTCGATTTTCATTATCGCCATTTGAAGACGAATTATCGAAACCTCAACACTATTTGAATATTCTTTCTTCACAAATAAAACCAATTTTCTATTAAAAATAACGCCATAGCTTTTTTAAATAATTATCAACGGTGCTTTCAGAATACTTTTGATTATTATGGCTTGTCGTTTATAATTAGCTTCACGTTTTTAGTTATGCCCCAAAATTATTCATATAAGATAAATGAATGTTTATACATGAGGCTATTTCTTTTTAGTCGATTAAAAATCGTGTTCAACTTTTTGGCCAAATACGTATTCATTATTAAAGTGGTTCATTACAGTTTCTATGGCGACTAACAATATGCCAAAACTTACAAACTATGGATTTCTAACGGGAGCACCATAAAAAGTGTAAGCATAAATGTACTTAGGAGTAATCAAATGCATTATTAAACTTAATCAGCTCCAAATAAGTTCTTGTCAGGTCCCTAAAAAATATCTGTCTCTAGCCCGTTTTTTGTATAAAAATACCAATATCGACATTTTTATATTTTTTTGTGAGTAACTCACATAAAACAAACATCTACTCTTATAAATCAAACTATGAAACGTTAAGTCATAATTATTAAAAACTTACTTTTTTTAACTGGACCTTTTGAAAACATTAATGAATTGTTGTGGATAGTATGAATTCGAACATTCACACAACATACGCAAAATGATGGATTGATTTCCAAAGAAAGATTATTGATTTATCCAAAGCGCATTTCTGGTGATCATTATGATAATTTTCATTTTGCAGGGAGGAGATCTCTTTGATCTCATTACCAAGTACACTCGCTTTGATGAGCGCTTGTCGGCATTGATGGTTCATGACATAGCCAACGGCATAGGCTACCTCCATAACAGAAACATTGCTCATCGGGATATCAAGCCTGAAAACATCTTGGTAAGTTCCATTCTTGTTATCTTAACTGTGAATAAAATAAATTGTTCCTCGCCTCAAGACATGTTTGGTGATAGAAATTCACAATTCCGATTCCAAAAAATATAAATTTGACCCACTAACTCCACAATCATATAATTTCCATGAAGAAACGAGGAATTTAGCTGGATTTAATTCAATTTAAAATTGTTTGTGAAATAAAATAATTTTAAAAACAAATTAAAAAACAAAATACGTTCCTCAGAATTGGGGTTAATAGCGTCATAGGAGTTGATTTATTTCGAGAGTAATATATATAAGTATATATATTATATATATATATAAGTGCTCAATCAATACTTCTAATGACATTTCTTTTTGCTTTAAAACAATAACTTGATAAATAGTTATTTTTCGATATTACCAATGTTATTTTATTTAGTCTGAGTACCAAAATTCAATGAGTTACTGAAAATTCATTAAGAAGATTTTTATTCTCATTGAAAACAATGAAATATGAATTGATAGGCAGGTGACTCTGAATTCAAATCATTCAAAGTTTTCAATTAAGATTTATTTTCGTTTACTTATTTTATTGAACTTTTTATTTCAGTTATTTTAATTATATTTTTTACTTTGTTTAGTTATTGTAGTTATAGTTTCAACTTCGTATTTAAAATTTAAACTTCAATATGACTAACCTCATAGTATGAAACAAGATTCAAACTTACTTATATTGACGGAGTTTTTCGTATTCAACAACAAAACAATTAAATGTTAAAAACTATTCGAGAAATATTCAAAACTCAATGGGTGGCTGAAGAGTTCCTTGTGAACATCGTCAAGAAATGATTTCATATTTTTAAAATTTAATGTTTCATCTTTTTCAATTTTCAAAACATACTTCACAATTACTTTAAACCATTTTAAAATACAGGTGCATTACAAATCAGACAAAAGTTTACTTCTAAAACTTGCGGACTTTGGGTTGGCAAAGATCTTGTCTAATAGCTTGATGTTTGCTGTTTGCGGCACGCCCACCTATGTTGCTCCCGAAATCATCAATGGAAACGGTGCTCATATACTTTAACATTATCAAATCACATCAAATCTAGTTTTATACAAAAATCCTTAATGAGTTATGAAAATGACAAACAATGAACAAAACGAATTTCAAACCGAATGATCTATTTTTATAAAAATTAGTTTTTTTATATACACAACTTTTTATTTTCTAATTTCAATTACTCAGGTTATGGCCTTGAAGTTGATTTATGGGCTTTGGGGGTAATTCTGTACATACTTTTGTGTGGCTTTTCTCCATTTCGAAACGACGATAACGACCAAGAAAGTCTGTTCAGAACAATACAAATAGGATATTTTCAATTCATTTCGCCTTACTGGGACAACATATCAGAAGGTCAATTAATTTTCAGTTGAAAATTCTAAAAGTTATATGGAATTTATAATATAAAATAACTTTCGATAAACTTTTATTTTGGACTGGGAATCAGATCCGAAGCGATTGATAAAGAAACTGATCGAAGTGAAGCCGGAGAAACGGGCAACGTGTATTGATGTCTTGTGTGATCCTTACATTCTATCAAACGTCCTTAAAGAAGAAACAAAAAATCTCAAAAAAATAAGTGAGGTATTGAAAGAGAAGTTGACAAACGAAAATCAACTCACCAGAGAACATTTCAAACGGATTTATAATAGCTTTTTAGAATAAAGTTTTTATCTGTACATTATTTAAACTAATAAGTTTATTTCCAAGTATTTTTGTAAAAATCCAAACATTTGCATTAATTTTCACATATCTCTTGTGTTTGCCATTTTCAATATTTTGAATTTGTACATACCGATCACATGTCTGCTAAAAATGGTATTAAACTGTGGTAAAAAATTTTGCCACTTTGAATGATGCTTTGGTTTTTTATTCCTCAAAGTAAAAATGCTGAAGTGCTGAGATTAATTTGAAAACATTGTGGTTCATCAAATCGATTGGGACTCCTTAGTCATACTGCTAAATAAATAGTAGATTTTAATATTCGATGACTTCGAAATATGAGTATTTTAATGAATTTATCTGAATAAAGTTAAATATTCTCATTTTGCTTATATTTTATAAGCTAGAACTATAAAACATGAATGAGGTTTTATTGTTAAAAATTTAAATATATGTATAAAAAATTGAACATTACACCCCTTTTATATGACTTAAAAAACTTATAGCAACTGAATATTCAAGTAGAAAATACAATTTTATAAAAAATCGAAAAATTCTCAAATAAAAAAAGTTTTTCTTTATTTATGCATGCATTTATTTACCTATGCATGCTTTCGATAAGTGCATGGGGGCATGGTGACGAGGTCGTCTGAAGGGGATTAGAGGCCAGGTTCTGATCATGTGATCAGTCTGGTTTTTAGTGGATTTTCTCTGAAGTCTGATATAAAATGGAAACAACTACAGTAAGCCACGCTTCTGAAACGTTTAAAAACTTGCTTCTGAAATAGTTTTCAATTATCTTCTCATCGTATGGTCATTAGGCTGTTCTATCTTGAAGATAACGCTGAATTATGAGTTTCATGCATAGCTGCTTACCAATTGAGAACCTTTGTTTTTTTGTTAATTAGAACAATCAAAATTTTTTTTTGAGATTTAAAATAACACTTCCTGGTTAGAAAGAGTTAGACTAGAAAAATTAGTGATAAGGCTATTTCAGGTAGGTTCTACATCAACTCGAGGGCAACTTCTGCAAAGCAGCTGTCCACGTTTCAACTGCTGAAGCATTTGAAGAACTTTATCCTTCACGAATGAATTTTTCTTCATTAAAAGAAATAAACTTTTTTGTTTTTGCATCATTACGTAACTCACGACTTGCCTCCTTGCTGCCTTTATTCGTTTCTCTACTGCCACGCATTCCATCAGTCTTGCTCACATTTTTTTTATACTTTTGTCAATTAAAGTTCAACTAAGCAAGTTGGCTTTTATTCAGGTCTCTCATAAGTTCATGCTTGCTTAACAAACTTTTTCAAGTGGTTGTGTCACGCAATCCTCTCAACTGAGACCGTTTTGTCTTATCATTCTAAATATTTTTTATTATATTGCTTGTATCAAGATAAATTTAGTTTTGGCTTATTTCTTTTTCAAAAAGTTGGCAGTTTGTCATTCATTCAAGCACTTGTTTGTCTCAACTGGAATGACTTTATTGGCAGCATTTTTGATGATGGGGAAAAACAATTGCAACTAAAAGCTTTTGGTTTAACTTGAATGTCTCGTTGTCTACCTTTTTACATGAGTCGATTGTTGTTGTGCAAGAACAAGTGCCATGTGTTGCTTAAATTTTTGTATTTGCTTTTGACGATGTTAACAAAAAACTGAGTATTTTAAGCATTGCAATCAAAAAAGATGTTGCTAAACGTTACTTAATATTTTTCCATCAAAACTTTCATTCGATTTGAATCATCCTTTGTGAGTGTTTTTCTTTTTTTTACAAACCCAAACTGACATTCATTTCTCCATATTTCACATTTTTTCATCAACTTCATTATCATAAAGTTCTTTATTTTCATAAAGTTCTTTATTATCATAAAGTAAAAAAATAAATTATTGAACAGTTTAAATGTTATTTATAGCAAATATACAATCATTATAAACCTTGATTAAGAATTTTTCATGTGTTAAATATTCATATATTTTATCAACAGAGACTTGCAAGTATCCACCTATGGTTATTCTTAGTTATTATAGAATCATCCAACATTAAAAAAGTATATTAAATATATAAGAAAAATAAAAAAATGATTCATGGGATTTTTATATTAGAAAATTTTGAGTTTATCGCCTGAATTGAATGGTAAAAAGCCCCTAAATATTCACAATGGATTATTTAAAAGGTTTAAAAGAGCTACATTCTGTCTGAAACGATTTTTTATGAATTTTTTGGGAAATAAAAATAATCTTTATAAAGCAACGATGCTAAAAATACAAAACATAAGAAATTCTGCAAAGCCGGCTTTTAAGGTTGGGTTTTAAAAAAATGTGGTACTACCAACGTTGCACTCAAGGATTAGACTTCTTATGGGAACGCGGAAAACATAATGAAAAAAATTTTTTCAAAACCAGTATACGTGGTCAATTCATAAAATAAATTTGTATTTTTGAGTTATTTTATTATAGTTATTTTGAAAACGATTTTAGAGAATAAACTTGATATTTTAACAAAAATTTCGACATTTTTGAAATATAAATTACAAAGCAAAATTTACAACCTAACGGCATAATTGCAATAAAAAGGATTTTGAACAAAATTTATGTGTATAACCGGAACATGATTTAGTTATTTAAAGAAAAAACTTCTCAAAAGCTCAGAAAAAAATTTGCTTTATTGATCAAAAAAAGAGTATGTTGAATTTATTAAAACAAATTACTGAATAGCAAACATATATTGATATCCTGAAATCGGAATTCAAAATATTTGTTTTTTCGAAAATTATCTCTAGAATATCTTAATGAAAAGATAAAAAATGCTTTATTTGCAAGAATATATTCAAGTTTTTAAATAATTTATGGTTGATTAATGAAGAAAATTTTTAAATTTTTGACCATGAAACTACTCAAATTTGGCATTTATAACTCATTCAAAATAAATTGATTAGTCCACAAAGCAACACCAAGTTAATTTTTAATTTAAGTTTCATCCAAGATCTCTTATATGATTACTTCCTGAATTTGAACACAAAAGGTTTGATATGCCGATTTTAGTCAAAAAAGTTTTTATAAAAACTAATAGATAAAAAGGCACATACCCACCGACAGAACGCGAGTAGCATGCGTGCACAAGGAAGAAATAGCGTACAACTAGGAAGCGCATAGCGGTAAGAAAGATGGAAAGATGAAATCACCAAAGAGACTGAATTAATATTCTAATCCTTTTTTAATATCACATTTTTAAATTACAATAATCGGGATTTTTATAAATAAAATTGGAATTAATCTTGTCTTTTAGGTTGGTTGTTTTTTTATTAAACTTAGAAATAAAATTATTAACAATGATAATAATCATTAATATTCATTTTTAATTATAAAATTTTTTTATTCGTGAAAAAATTGTGGTATAAATAGTTCTACAATAGTTTTTGATAAATTCTGCTTCAATTAAAAGTAACTAGGGTTCAAATTAGGCGCTTTATTGCAGTGATATTTCAAAATATTATTAAAATAATTTGGTCCAATAATTTCAATAAATATAAAACCAATAGCTACTTTTCAAATTAAATAATGATTTCAAACCCCTAATACGTTCAAAAACTCATGGTAAACATAAGTTATATAAATTCCCATTCAAAAATTTTCATGAAATAACCAAACACTACTATATCCAAATGAAAGTTTCAAGCTAGAATACTCTTAACAAAAAGTACAAAGTTTTATGTTTTTAATCTATGAAATAAGTTTTAATTAATTAAAATTCAAATTATTCCGCAAATTTCATTTTTTGTAAGATCAACTTTCAGCATTCAATTTTTCATAAAGGAACATTGTTCGTCGGTAAATTATAAATATGGATACCAAAATTTTAATGTTGAGAAAAAAGCAAAAACTCAGCAAAGCCAATATAGAATTTGAAGCAACCTTACAAAAAGTATAAGAATTTAATCCAAAGATTAAAATAAACTACAAAGATTTTAGAAAATCAGGATGGAATCGTTAAAACTAATAATCGCTTAAAGCTGAGTGACGCAAAGCGCCATTATTACCATTTCCAGACCTCTGCATTCTTTTGAAGAAAACCTGTTTTGACGAATTATACACTGACATATGTACTAGAATATTCAATAGGTTTCCTTAAACTAAAATAGAATGGTGAAGTTGTGTTTTTGAGCTTCCAATATGTAAAATATCTTTTTTTATTTGCTTTTCAAACAAATTCAAACATTTTAACTTTTTATTTAATGAAAAATTCAATGTATTTGAAATTCATTTTTTTGGACTTGAATCCAATTAGAAACTTATTTTGATTTTTCAAATTTTAAATTTTATTCAGATTTATTTGGCAGTTCTTTCCATTACATTAATTCTTAAAATTTCTAAAAGTTACATTTTATTTATATTTTCGAAAAAAATTCAGATAGAAACGAAAAATATTATTATTATTCCGAAGTGTTATTTTTGCACGAAAGGTGGTTGGTGCGGGAAAGGCATGGGTGTTGAAGATGCTTATGAGGTGTATTGATGAGTTTTCAACAAGAATTTGCAAAATGCAAACAAAGAGCTTTGGCTTGAAGTGATGGAGGACTCGAGCTTGACGGCACAGAATAATTGAAAAGAGTACATTCAACTACCTTTCCGACTGCTTGGTGGGGAATGAATTGCTTGATGAATCGAGGTTTTTTTTCTTCTCAGTATTTCAAGCAAATACTTGGGTTTTCATGTACTAAAATATTTTGAGTTTGTGAAACAGTTTTTTAAAATAGGCTTTGCAGCCATAGGGTTTCTATAAATTTATTTGGAGGTGTTTTCAAGTTACAATTGAGAAAATGCAAAACATGGGGTTCAGTTTTTTGAAGCATGATGATAGAGATGGAAATAAGGCTGCAAAAGGAAGTTGCAGGTTGAGTTTGTGAAAGATTTAGGTAGAGTTAGGTGAAGCTATTTAAAAATTTTTGAACATGTTTGATGGCTTCAATTTTTCCACTATTGTGTAAAAGTTTCGTTGAGAAAATATTTCATATTCTAGTGAAAACTTCCAGGCGATGTACCGTTGGATATTTAAAAGTTTATTTATTCTTAAAGTTTTGTTAGCTTTTTGAAAGTTGGGTTCAAAAATGAGGATACAAAGTCAAGTGTTTACAAAGCAAACGCATTAAGTGAAAGTGTCGATTGTACGTTGTT
The DNA here is from genome assembly GCA_964035795.1 of Pterobdella sp. o SKG-2022. Lineage (NCBI taxonomy): Eukaryota > Metazoa > Annelida > Clitellata > Hirudinida > Piscicolidae > Pterobdella > Pterobdella occidentalis. The sequence goes on from OZ038320.1 coordinate 17,090,057, forward strand.
GAAAAGAGGCACAGGGAAAGAATATTATCAACTTATTGGCGATGATTTGTATGTTTTTGAAAGATAGTGGTCAGTAGATGAATGTAGGTGATGAAAGCATGAGTGGAAACTAAAATTACGACTGATGGAAGAAGAGTGATTTTCTAATGTATGAAACAAACCTGTATTTTGAAGTTAAATGTTGAAACCCTTTCATGAAATTTTGTATTAAAAATGAAATTACAAATGAATAGAATTCCATATGGAAACCAAGTTCTAATAAAAATGAAAATATACAAAATATAAAGAGTAAAAGTTGAAGAATTGAAACTTTTTAATTTTAACTATTCGGAAAATTTCTAAAAAGTTTTTTCATATATTGTAAATGAAAAATTAAAATATGCATTATTATTCTCCAATAAAAGTGAATAATTTAAATAATTAATGAAACTTAGCGACACCTTTTCAATGCACAAATATCTTTTTCAGTGCGCCCATATTTGTTTTCTATTTTTCTTTCATTTAATATATCCTTTAAATCATTATTCCATTTAATGCTTTTTCTTAAAGAGTTGCTGAAAGTTTTATACATTCAAATATACTGCTATAGATATTTATATTATTTTTAATTCATTTGAATTTAAATGGTCAGATAGATTTTAAGCATAGCAAGTAGAAGCTTAATAAATATTTCTTAATTGGCCGCACATCAGAAAAAATGGCATTTCTGAAAAAAACTTTGTGCAAAAAATTCAAAAGATTTATGAAACGTCTCATGTATTTCTCTTTCAACCAGTTTCTGTTACTTATGTAGCTTGGAAACTTTCAGCTTTTGAGGAAATATGAATGAAATCATCAAAAATATTTTATAGAAAACTCAAACAGAACTCTATCTCAAACCAAAAGATTTTGAGTTTATTCAGACTATTCTTTAAGAACATCCGAGTACATACAGAATAAAGATTCATGAGTCCTTCACGTTTCATAGTCCTTTCAAATTTATGTGCATGCCATCATTAACAATGTAGCTTGGAGTAGTTTTTCAAACATCAAGTTATACGATTATTTAGACACTTGGAAAGATTACTTTCAAGGAACTAATAAAATATCCCCCCAAAGTCATAATACTGAAAAATTGAGATTTCCGTTCGAATAAATCGAAGGTTATCAAGCTTGAATTTAAAAATGATTTTAATCATTAAAATGACTTTTGATATTTTTGGATTGTCTGAAGTCTGAATGTGCCTTGAAAATTTTTCATTAAGCCAACAATCAAATGAATTTTTTCAACGTTAAAATTAAAATAATTTGGTTAAAATAGTATGCACAATTGACAAAGTTTGAAAAGTCTCATAGAAATGGTTTTATAACTTCGAAGCTTAAGTGTTTCGAATTTATTTAAAATCTTTCTTTATTATTTTTATTATAATTTTTATTATTGTTCTTCACCTAATAATTGATTTTCAACTGTGCCTATTGTTTCAATTTTCAACTTCATAGGTACATTGTAACCTTAGAACAAGTTTCCCAAACATGAGCAAACCTAGAAAGTTGTAACTCACGTCAACGAGATGGTAGTCGTTACTGGACTGATTTAAGTCCAAGCACTTCTTATCTCAACATCATAATCAGCTGAATGGCGCGGGTCAATAGCTACACATTCAATTCAAATGTATTAAATGGAAGCTCACGTCAATTTTATTTGAAAAAAAAATTTTCAATAAAATAAATGTGAAAATTTTCAAAATTATATTGCTTCAAGGCGAAAAGTGCTTAAAAACACCCATTTCTGGTAGTTTATTGGCAACCTTGCATCATCAGCTTTTACTTTGTGCAGTTTAAATTTTAAAAGTTCATTTGACTTGAATCCTTTGATGAGAGTGAACTGCATTGTTTTTGGAGAGGTAACAAGAGTATTTGACGTTTTTAATACCATACATATTTGGTATTTCGAATTCAAAAATGATATACAAAGTTTACTTGCTTTTTTGATATTTTTTATAAAGTGGAAGGCTTTTGTCACTCAAGACATCTTGGTTTCATCTCACTATGAGACAAAAACTCATTTACAAATACAGTTTCGTTTATTAGAATTTTGTTAATATAATCACAACTTTCACATGTTCATTAAAAATATCTAATTGAATTGTGGTGATGTGATTACATGATCTGATGTAATTTCAAGCAACTTTTTTGATTTACTTTAAAAGTCTATGATTTTTCATTCCTATTCGATTTTATATAACATTGACTGAATTTTATAATTCATTCAAAACTTATTTATTTTTTTAATAGGTTAACACTAGTACAAAGTTTGAAAATAATTATCTAATTTTTTTAAAACTTTCAATATTAAATTAGATGGGGGTTAGCTCATGGAAATGTAAAAGTTAAAATGAATGATAAGCAAAAGATTTAGCTGAGATTTAATATAAGAAATGAAATACTTCTCGAATATTTATTATTTTTCAAAAAGTGAACACAACTAAAAAAAAACTGGAAAAATACTTTGATATATCTTTTTTTGGTGTATGTATATGAAATGACTTTGTGAGCAATTAACGTCAAAATTGATGATGATATAGAATATATCGAAAAGCTTCGTCGAAATAAAAAATTCAAATTTTGTCGTGTTTTTATGATTCACATGAAATGACTAGTTTTGGAGAATATATCAGTTTGCAGATATTCAAAAGACACCGTGAATGCCACTTCTCACAATTCTTTTTGAAGTTTAAGCTTTTAGCATAATTTTTTTATACATTTGGGAAAGAATAATTAGTTGTTTATAATAATGAAAACTTTCAAAAATAATGGCTTAAACGATGGAACTTCAGTATTTTTATTTGGTAGTTTTTATTGAAATTTTACATTATTAATTTCAAGTTTAATATACTTTAAAAGTGGAATAACTTTGTCCATTCATTTGAGCTTTGAACTATTTGAAGAAGCACTGCGAAGCGATGACAAATTCAAAACTTTCCGGTCTTATGCTTGGCAAGCATTAGGCAGTTTTATCAAGACACATTTCAAAAATGTTAAATGCATTTTGCAAAATTTTAAAGATATAACATTTATTAATTTAAAAAAAAAAGGCTAACAAAAAAAATCTTATAAGTTAAAAATGCGTTTAATAATAAGAGAAGAGAGAAATTACAACTTTTGAAGAAAAATAATTCGAAGTCTCTTAAATATTTCTCTCTGAAGATCAATTTCAACCAATCCATTTTAGTTAAGCTTGGAAATTTGAAAAGTAGTTTGGATATTCATCTCGTTTTTAAATTTTAAATGTTAAGTACTTTGAGACAGCTACATGCTCTCGATTGAGAAATTTTGATGTCAGTACTAAGGGTTTGTACAGAGGTGTTGATATCTGCCATGAAAAACAATAAGTTATAAATAAAACGTTCAACAAAAAATAATTTACCTTGTTTTGTTCTACTGTTATCATCAAACAGCCATTTATATTTATTGAAGCATGAATTCGCCTCATGTTCCTCCTGGAAAAGCCCTGCGACATGTTTTCAACGAACAAAAATGATAAATTTTGTAATAAGCTGATGAATATGTTCAATTTGTTTTACAAATAAGAAATTCCAACTTGCATGATAATTTGTCAATGTCATGTCATCATTTTTAACATTTTATGTATAAAAATTTCAACAACTTTGTTTTTCTTTAGTTTAAAAAAATAATTAGTTTTTTATATCTATTTTTATCGTGATCACAAACTTACATTGTTGGAAACACAATGAAAACTAAAAATAGTAATAAATTTTTCAGCCTGAGAGTATATAATAATGTCTAATGCGTAAACTGTGCTTCACATTTGATTTCAATCTTTTTCAACTGAAACACACTAATTGTTGAGCAGCACAATAAAAACATAGGAATAAACACAAAAAGGTTACAAACAAAACAATAATAAGCATACAGAGTTTTCTGGAAGATACAAAAAAAGTTGAGAAGGATTATTTATGCGAAATCAACAAAAAGCAATGAGAGAGGCTTAAAGTACATTTTTTGAGCATCGATAAAATATTTTTATTTTATAAAATTGAAGATATTTCTTGCAAGGAAAAAAAAGCAACTATAAATTTTTATGAAAACTAACCCAACACATAAAAACATGCCATAATTGAGAATGCCGAAGTTATAAGTTATTGCATTAATTAATATTTATGAATGAAAACGTCCACTCTTAACGGAAAGCCTCCCAATACATGGGCTGGTGGTGTGCATCTTAACAAATAAAAAAAAATTCAAAAATATGAAATATAAAAATATATTGAAAAAATATAAATGGATAGGTATTTGTGAAGAGAATTTTATTAAAGAGTTCAAACAACATTATAAATATTATTCTGAGTAGCAAAATATAAAGTCATTTTGATATGACAGTGTTTGACTTATTCAAACATCTTAAAGTTTTACAACCTACATTCTATTAAACTGAAGCTTTTTGGAAACTAATAAAACTGAGGCTGCCACATGCATAACTCATCAAATAAATTTTCATTTCGGCCATAATTATAAAATGAAGACACAAAATGATTATGAATAATTTAATGTTTTGTTTGAACGTTGACAAGAAAAAGACTTAGAGAATTTTTTTTAGACAAAAACTTCGAATTTTTATGAAAGGTTAGCTTTGAAGTGGAGAAAAAACAAGTTCTTAGTAGGGTATTTGTTCAAACTAAAATTTTCCTAAAAGAATATTTTGTCCTATATTGTGAAAATAGAATAAATTCGATAAGTATGTGGAAGCCAATCAATGTTCAAACCTTCTTAAGCTTTGAAATAAATGTATTCACTTTTTCATTTTGGAACATAAGCAAATAATAAAGTGTCCATGAAGTTCAAAATGTAAGCAAAGAATCAGCTTTTCTAAGTTTAAACAGCAATATTAGATATATATATAGATTATCTTAGATATATATAAATATATATATATATATATATATATATATATATATATATCATGCTTTTGTCATTCCATGATGCTGACATCGAACAAATGATAAAGTTGAGGTGACTGGGATACTTGGCACATTAAACATTTGGTGTTTACGCATTTGGGTAAAAACGTTTCACTATTTCTGAATCATTTTATTAATACAATACTTTTGAAACCGCACCTTTTAAATGATTATTATAGGTTAAAAAACTAAAATACCTGTAATTATTTGCTTGCACATTCAAAAAGGCATTCCCTTTTGAAAAAATTAAACACCTGCTCAGACGATGAGGAGATGAGTGATCTGTGGCAGACACATGGCTGGAATCGTAGCTTCAACATTAAGAAGAAAGGCCTTTCACAAAAAACTTCCGGTCGACAACCGCTATCAGATCGTCGAAACACATATATCACAGAGTCCAGAGTCGCACGGATCGCCTTCATCTCCTGGCTTCAAAGCCCGTATTGGAGCCGCCAGAGCACCCAAAGGAGCCAAATTGTGCCATGAAGATTTTTGGCCTGCTTGCACTAGCCTTGACTCTCTCCCCATCCACCAAGCCACTTTCGAAACTTTCGAGTTAGTTCTTAAAATTCTGAACATTTCAAAATAGATGGTTCAACCATACTTGCTTTTCGTATTAAATCATAATGCCTGCCTCAAAACCACTTCGGAAAAAATCTATGTTTATTGATTATTTTTGCTGGTTTCATAGCTTGAAATACTTGAGTTCTTTGATAAATTCATTTTTTAGCAATCATATATTTTGTAAGTGGGTTTTCAAAGTTTGAAAAAACATAACATTCATGAACTTGGTTGTTGAAATACCAACTATATTTGAAAATATTTGAAAACATTGAGATGAAAACGCTTAAGCTGATAAAAATCTAAAGATTTGTCACAATTTCGAAATATTTCTTACGTATAAAAATAATATTAAGTGTTGTGGAAAAATTTGATTAGTTGTTCATATGTGGTTTGAGACAAATGGCTTTTTGGAAAAATTGTGAAAAAAAGGAAAAATATATTTAGATAACAAAGTATTCAAAAAACAAAGTTTTTTCAAATAAATTTTCATAAAGTTTATGGAATAAATACAATTTCAAAAAAAGTGGGTTCTTTTTTAGAACCGGAAATTTTAAACTCAAATTGAAAAGAAATGACTGTCTAGTCCGACTCATTTTATTGATTGTTTCCATAGAAATGTTAGGTCTGTAGTTGTTTAAGCAAATAATTTTTGTCTACATATACATATTTCCATGTTAAAAATCAAAAATTTGGCAACCATTTAAAAATTTCAAATTTTAGCCTTTAATGAAAGTAACAAAAAATTATTGAGTTCAAGGGGATGGGATGTTATTTTTTAAGAAAACTCAAAAAAAATGAATGAAAACAAAAATGCCAATAAAGCTCACGTGGAGTTTTCAAAATTATTTGTTTGAAATTTTTGATAAATGACCGTGCATGCAAGATTAATGTACTAATACTTGAACAACAAATTCATGAAATTACAAAATAAATTCAATGCATATTATTGCATAAGTTTTAATGGGGAAGAAAAAAACTTACTCTTATTAATGACGTTTTATTTAAAATTATGCGTACAACAAGCCATTTTGAGGTGAATGAGTGAAAAGCGATGAATGAAGACTTATTGATAGAGCTCTGAGACAGTTGCTTAAAAAAACCTCTGTTACTCTGGAATTTTTATGCAAATTTTTAAAAAATATATAATAATTTGAATAAAAAAACCGAAAAATTTACAGTTTTAACAGTGTTTCCAATTTTGAGCGACGTTTTGACACTTCAAAATCTTTATCAGCATTTAACAATTTCAAGTTTATAAAAAGTTCCAAAAAAATATATTTATAAATTGTAAAAGTTAGGAAAAAATATATTTATAAATTGTAAAAGTTAGGAAAAAATATATTTATAAATTGTAAAAGTTAGGAAAAAATTTTATGAAACATTGGGATATAATTTTGAAGTTGAATAATAAACCTTTACAATTTAAAGTTATTAATAAAAAATATTAATTTCAAAAGTATTTAAATTTAATCAAAATGATAATTAATTTCAAGCAAATGCATTCATGATTTTCTCTCTTCACTGATCAAAGGAAAAAGAAGAGTAATTTGAAAAAATCAATAGAGAAACCAAACAACTCCAAAATACTAATTTGTTTGCTCTGAATCTTTTATTTCGTAAAAGCAAAATTTTTTTTTATTCAAAATAATAAAAATTACAGTTTAAATACAATTCAAAAATATAATATCTGAAAATTTCCTAATGAGTAAGTTGAATAAATAGGTGAATATAAAATTCCTAGTAAAATAGAGGTCTATAGATAACAAATTTTCAGAATAACGAACTGCAAGAAAATTGAAATGAAAAATAGTTTGCAAGCCTTAACCCTCATGAAACCTGCATGGAACATGGGCAAGTGATGGCTCCTCACCATGTTGTATCTTTTCAAACTCCTTTCAGCATACAAATATCACGTTTGGAAGTTATTCAAAAAAAAAATGTATTACTTGCATACTTGAAAAGAGTATATAAGCTATTTGAAACGTTTTAAGAAAACTGGTTATGATAAAACTCTGAATCTCTTGAAAAATGCATCCAAGGAAATTTATTTTAATGCAGTTCACATTTTCCATTGATATTTTATGCGAACTTTTTTAAATACATTTAAAATTTTTTTCATTCGAAAAAAATTATGAAAACTTCTATCGTTGTGAAATATTCAAGTTTATGCCGCAATTTATTTGAATGCAACTTTCGAAATGACTCGATAAATTTTATTTGTCTTGAAATAAATTCAACTTTTAAAAAGACCATCAAAATTCGTGCTAATCAACATTTTAAATTCAAAATATGCTCAAACGAAGCTCTAAAATATTTAAATAATTTAAACTTGAAAATAGAAATATATAGCTCAGATCAATGTGACAAGAACACTAATGGATGAAACAAGAAGCTGAAATGAAAAATCAATAAATTTCCTTTTTTGTGCATTTTCCATTTTTATTTTAAAACGTTGGAAATGTTTAAAACTATAAAATAAAAGTAAACTAGGTAAAACATTGTATTCAATATTTAACTATAAAACCCCTATTTGGAAGTTTTAAAAAACAATCATCAAAAAACGGTCATTAGTTTTTTCTCCGCACAGCACCCTAATTCCGAGAGCGAATGCATGGCTTCAAGAAAACCTCGATATTTACCTCATCAAGTGCGAAACTGTTGAAAAAAAGGTCCTTCCATCAATATTTACTTGATAAATCGAAAATAAAAACAACTTGATTAAATTTATAAGTGAAGCATTTGAACCGTATGAAGGTAGTTTCCATAGACGACATCATGAGCGAGGAATGCATGTTCATCCCGAGGAATCACCATGCAGCCTACATCAAGGGACTGAGGTTGGTTTTGAAAAGAACATCACTTTGTGCACTGATCGAATAGGAAATAAGCTGAATTACTGTTTTCACAGAAAAAAAAACGATTCTATTAAATACTAATGTTATTTAATCAAATAAAAAGTTGTATGCATTAAAAAATTAACAAAAAATATATTTATATTAATATGCTAAAAATAAACAATAAAATAAAAATGTAATCTTGAAGAATTAGAAATTTTAAATTTCGAAAATCCAACATTCTTCAAAGGATTTGGGATCAAAGGGTTTTTAAAGGTGGCTTATAATAGATTTAGTGCACTTATACGTTTTTTATAAGCATAATCAATTTTATTTTTGTTGAAAAGTATATGAAAAACTATTGTGTTTATTGGATAAAAGTTTTTTTAAGTTGAAAAAATCAATCATTTGTATCATTAAAAAATACTCCGCATTTGAAATAATTTCTATTTTGACGAATCATTTGTTCGTGTTAAAAATTTGACATTTTGAAAGTTCAAGTAAAAAACTCAATATTTTCTAAAAAACAAAAATAATTTTCAAAAATATCAGTTCTATAAACTATACTCCATCTCATGGGCAATTATTGAGACTTTCATGTAACATCAAATGCTGGTCCCATAGATTATGGTTCGTCCACGTATCTGGCACCCGAAAAATGGCCCTGGAGAGCATGGCTCCGACTGAAGTGGGCTACATGAATGTAATACCGAAATGCCTCAACTCATCAGGCAAGTATCCTCAATACGAGCATCTACCTGAAACATACTCAGCTATCAATGCCTATCTTATTAATAATCCTCTTGAAGGTTATAACTATGTTCAATACATTGGAAAAAATTAATTTTTAATTTTATAAATAGTTTTTTTGTAAAAAAATATTTTTTGGTATGAGCAATTAAATTAGTTGCTAAAATTTTAAATATACTTCAACAAAAAATTCTTTATTCTTAACACCAATTAAACACATCAAAAGTAGGCTACCATAATTCAAGTCAAATAAAAACTTAACATGATCGATACCCCATAGAATACTGCCTCAAGCTGCAAATCGTAACACCGCAGGTAAAATTGTTACAATAGAAACGGTACCATTAAAACTTTCTAAGAAGGATTGGAATATTCTGGAAATCAATCCAGACCAAACGTACTTTGCCGATGAGTTTGTTCGTCACGTCCTCAACATAACCCGCATTTATTTTCGTTACGGGGACCCTGAATCAGAATTGATAGGCAAGCTTGACACGATTTTAACACTTATTGCTGCTTTTAACAAAGCATTCATGTTTTTAAATCCTATGCCTCACAAATGTTTATTGACCGAACCTTTGAATACATTTTATAGTTATCTCTAAAACAGGAAACCTTATTCAAAAACTTTATTTTAGAAAATTTTTATTGCTTCTTTTAGCGTTTATTGCTTTGCGGGATAGCTTAAAAACTTTTTTTAAATTATTTCCTACGTTTTTCAATCTAATTGAAAAGTTCGAAAAAGTTGAAATGAGTTTTTTTACAAACTGTACTGATTTTTGACTGCTGATTTTATAAATTACCATATTGATATATCACTATTTAAAATATTTACTTATGTTTCATTAAAGTTCAAAATGCGATTATAATTGATTTATGAATCAAATAAGCAAACAAATGGCCAAAAAGAGCATCAAAGAAGTAATCCACATAGTATCATGAAGAGAAAAAAACTAATGGCAGTTGTTTTATGAAGCGTAAAAAATATAATATGAAAAACATTATGAGAGTAAATAACAAATTTATTGGAAAAATAATTAAATATGGAAGCATAATGCTTTTGTAATTTGAAACATTTTTTAGTGCAGTTTCAAGTCGGAACAAGAGGAGGTTCGATGAAAAAAAATACATAGTTGAAATAACAAAAATCTACTTCAAAACTATAAAAAAATCAATTGTAAAAACAAACAATTTTAAAAATATAAAGTGCGCACGAATAACAGCCTTTTCCACGAGCAGCCTGGCAAGTAGCTTATTTATGATCTTCTAAGAATATTAAAATATTTTTCTGTAAAAAAACTTAAATGAAATCGTGAAATAAATTATATCTTAAAGTCTACATGAACAAATAAGTTATAGAATTCACATTTGAAAAATCAAACAAATTTGGTTAAGGAAAAACAGAATGGTTTCCATGTAATTTTTTCTTGAAAAAAAACTGCATTTAGCACAATGAAACATCTTTATGCTAAAATTAACAACATAAATTTCATTAAGAAATTGGAACTTTTCAATTAGCTGGGCGTGTGAGTTGATTTATTTGGTGAGTTGCACAGTGAGAAAACTTAATGCTTAAAGTTGCATGCTCATTTGCATTTGTAACACAATGTGGAACAATATTTTTGCAAGTTTGTTTAAATATTGAATGACTTTTAGTATCATTTGAGTTTTTCATATATTTATAATGATGACAGATCTACTTTAAAACCTCAAACTACTTATACCACACCGCTAGGAGCCCAAGACTTTCTACCTGACTTTGAAGGACCCCCTCGCTGGTCGATGCACCGATCATCCCCTCGCTACGGACCTCTCTCGACCGCCATGAGCAAAGTCAGAGAATGGATTCAAAACACAAGTGTAAGTTAAACTAATGTTTTTCCTAAAGCTTACTTTATAATGATGTTTAATTAATGATTAACACTTAATACATAATTTTCTTAATTGTTTCTGAAAGTTCTGGGAAATTTAAAAGTTTTGTGAAATTGATTGATGAATTTTTATTTTTAATATAATAAATGTTAAAAATAGCATAAAAACATGAGATTAATTCCAGAAAATAATACAACGTTTTTTTATTTTGGTCGTAGAAACAAAAAAGTAACAATAAATATTTGAAAACAAAAATCATTGTACACTACAACAAAGCATTCTCGTCATCCAAATATTTTGAAGCAGAACAATGACAATATATGAACTCAGGATTTATAAATATTTGAAAAATTTCATTTTTTAAACGTACGAAGTGTTTTCAATGGTTATTATCTTGCATCATGATCAAGTCTAAAGCTGCGGAAGATCACTCTTGATTTGAATGGAATTGAAGTAGTTTAAATAAATTAAAAATTTTCAAAATTTTTTTTTATTTGCCAAAAAATGGAAATTTTTTATAAAAATGAAGAGTTTAATAAAAAAGTTTACCACAAAATACATAGCAAAGACCTTGCTATCGAGTTTTGAATGTTGAGTGTAGATTTTGAAATAAACACCGAAATAACTTATAAAAATAACTCAAGATGAATTCAAATTTTAAATTTCGTCACTTTTCTGTTATCTCTGATGGGTTGGCATCATGTGAAACTGCCACACATTCTCTGCAGTCCTAATGCTTTTGAGTGCTAAACATAAGAACGAATAAGTTTAATTTTTCATGAATCAAAATGAAGGAAACTGCAACAATTGAAGCTTCAATTTGAAGTCATTAAACAAATACATAAACCAAAATGCTTAATGTGTTTGTTTTCTAAGCCTAAAATTCATCATGAAAAACACTATTTTCAATGTTTATGAAATTTCACGAAATTTTCCATAGTTTGAACTCACATAATCAAGCGATGCATACAAAAATATGCTCACAAATATACATCACTTGGTAATGTGTTTGACTTGAAAAAACTTGGTGAAATTCAATAAATTTAAAAATAGTTTTCCATGTTGAATATATAATTCCTAATATTTCGGTTTTTCATAGTTTAAAAATTTTTCATTAAATTCTTTGCTTCATTCCAATTTTATGAGACAATTCACTTCAACTGCATTTTTAATATACAATTTAGGCATACTATAGCGCTACTCAAACCCCAATTCGGGGTGGTTGATGATCGACTCACATACTTATTTAAGTATATAGTTTCAATGGTCAAAACGCTTATGGGTGTTGTTTTTAGAACAAAAGCTTTAATTAATTTTTAGTGTCGGCTTCCATTAGTTTCTATTATTCTAGCATGCTTTCATATAAAGTTCTTTTGTTTTCTATGTATCCTATATAAAATAAAAATCTTATTTGATTGAATTTATTCTTTCAATAAACTTAAATTAAAATTTTTTTCTATGACTTAAAAGTTGTAGTATTAGTTGAAACATGCAGAAAGTTGAATGGCATGTTTGGGCTACATCTAAATTTTTTATGAAAAATTTTATCACCATAAAAATTCTTTATATATATATTCAATTGAAAAACATTCAAAAACTTTTTTAAACTTTAATAAAAACCTCTCGATAAATCAGAATTAATTAAATTTCAAGAAGTCTGCATTTTTCCTTGGCACGACAATTACGCAATCTTTCATTATCAAACCTTTGAAAATAATTTTTTTAACATTAAAGAAGCATATATTAGATTTCATGAAGATTTCATGTTTTAATTGCAGCATATAGCAATAACCAACATTCAAACCTTAGAAGTCATCTATCGTCGACATCCCCGTGAGTTTTAATTATTCTGTAGTTAGTTTTTAAAACTCAAGTTTTGTAAATGCATTTGTGGCTCAACATGAGTGTTATGAGAAAATCATGTTTTAACTAGCCTTTGAATTGCTAATAATATCATGAGTAATTCCTGAATCAATTTCAATCTTCTCATCAGAGCTGAACAAATTTGTGCAAAATATTGATTGAGATGTATATTATAAATTTTCAGATAACATACATACTGGTCTCAACTTTTCGGAAAAAGTAGAAAGTTGTTTTTCAGTTCGTTTCGTTCGAGTCACTTATGTTCGGCCATCTTGCCACGATGAAGTTTGCACTTGAAAATGAATTCTTTCAAACTCGAAATTGTTTAAGTCACTTTCAAGTTTATTCAAATAACTTAAACGCAAAAAAAATAAAATTAAACATTATTTAGTGTGTTCCATTAAGGTGTCTGCTCTTCAGAAAGTTTGAAAATTTTAGAAACAAAAAAAAATCCATTTTAACTTGAAGCTAACCACATGGCACAGACAAACGACATCAGCACCTTCTACAGCCCTCCACCCAGCATCAGCTACAAGACCTTCTTGCCGGCCCCGGTGAAGGTAGGTATGTGCAGAGGCTCCCCGATCTATGAAAACGTCACATCGACCTGTGAGAGGGCCAAGATGTGGCTCAGATGCCTCGGTGAGGTGTTTAGCATTTAGGAAGTATTTCTTGAATCTATTCATTTTGAGTTTAAATTGAAAGACTTTCAAACTAATTTTTTTAATTTCTGAAATGAATGTCACATTTTTCATGCGTATTAATTATAATTTTTTAGTTTTCAATAATGAAGTATTGTTTATAACTGCATGAAACCAAATGAATTTTCAAAGCAACTTTTAAATATTTCTAAATCACCAAGAGCTCAAACTCATAATTTTTACTGGCCTCATTTAATCGATTCCAATAGGTACTCTCAATTTTTTGTTAAAAACCTGTATAGAGAATTTGAAATAAACAAATAAATTTGTAGGTCTTAGAATCGTAAACTTCCGAGTTTTAGTTTTTTTTATAAAACTCCTGTTCTTAATAGATTATTTTTCTTTCAACTTTTTATTTGAAAAACTAAATTACAATAGAAAATTAAATTTTATCTGAATTGATTCATATTAAATAATTTTTTGAACTTTTCTTTATATGTTTTGTGATATTTAACTCATCTGTTTAGGATTTTCAGTGCTTGCAAAATGCTTGAACTTTTCTCACAGCAATTTACCATGTATAATGAAGCAATTTAACAAAGAATATAATGAGATAAGTATTTATTTATGTGAATTTAATTTTATTCAAACGAAAAAATAATAAATATATTATTTAATATAACAATAATATTGCACGCTTGTATAAAGGCAAGGAATCATTGAGGCGCTGCTCTGTGTGGTCATTTCTTTATATTGCATTGATTGCGCCTCAGCCGCTTTCTTGACCTTGTATAAAAAGAGTTTATCAGTACAGAATGCATATGTATATATGTACATATATATGTACATATGTATTTATCCAAACTCGTCCAACCCATGTTATTTTATACATTTTATCCATCTTCGTTCATCCATTGGAACATTTATTTATTATTTGAAAGCAAACACTTTTTTACAAATCTTTACTTACAACATACACACTCTTATCAATCAAGTTATAATCTTCTTTGCACAACCCATCAATCTAACTATTCAATTTTTCAACTCGAATAACTAAAACATGCTACACATGCTTCTATTTCGTCTGAAATTCACTACGAAATGCCATTACTCATCTCAAATATATATATACATTTCCAAAATTATTTTCAAACATTTCCAGTACATATATTTTGAAAAGTTTTACATTTCGTCTAAAAAGTTTGATAACATTTACACGATCGTAAAATGAACAAAAACGAATGTCAAAATTTCATTTCCGAAATGAAGTTGACATTGAAAACATTATTTTTCACTTTATTGCTTGCATGCTGCTTCATGATACAAAACATCGTGACAACTCAACAGCCATTTGCAACATCTCCATACTATTTTGTGTCCATTGACACAGTCCATACATTACATTGATTGATTAAACTCACGTTTAAAAAAGTGCGTCAAAAAATTTTTGAAAAAGTGGATTAAAAAGTCTATTTGAAAAAATTTTCAAGTTCATGATAGTGCTGCTTATTTAGATGAAGTTGCTTTTGCAGTTGTATAGGGCGTGCTTTCGTTCGATGTTTAGAGAAAATCGAAGTTGTATGGCCAGGTTGACAGATGAATGCTCTATTAAAAAGCCACCGAGCTTCCTGGTAGCCACAATTTCCATCCTTTTATACTCTGTTTTAAGGTTTTGCAAATCAAATTTAAGTTTTGTTTTTCGTTCATTTCTTCAAAAATAAGGATTTCATTATAATGAATTATGATAAGGTCATCAAAAATTTTAGTTTAAAAATAAATTTGTACCTATAAAACTTTCATGCTTAAAGAAAAAAACGGAAAAATATTGAAAAAAAATACATATGAGGCCTTTAAAAGTTTTTTTTATAATTTTGAAACTTAACTTTTTATGAATTTTTAAAAATCTTTATTTATTCGAACAATTCGAACAGAACGTAGAATAATAGGAGTGGAAACATTTTACCATCCTTTGAATTGTATATGGCACAAACAAGATGGATGTGAGAGAACAGTCTTGAAAGGCGAGTGGACCACTTCTGGCAGGTCTGACCGCAAGAGAAAGAGGAGGCGGAAACTTGTACACGTTATAAGGTGTTATATGTTTTGAGGCCACACTAGTTCATTGGGAGATTTTTAAAAATCAAATAAAACCAGACTAATCAAGTTTTATCCTAATTTCAAGCATTAGTTAAAGAAAATTATGATAACGTCGGGTTTCATGTTGAGATCCATAATTTCTATGAATTCATTTTTTTCAAAAAAAAACAGTTTTTTAACAGAATTTTCAAAAACTTGTAAAATTTTAATTATTCCAAAAAATGATCTTTAGAGTGTTTTTAGACGGTGACTACATAGAACCCCCGGCCTATCTACTGCCACCCTCACCCATGGTCGAAGAGATCAACGACTGTCGATGCACCCTATCTTGACCCGAGCTCTAATCTTTATCATATCACCAAACGAAAGTAGATTTAATACCAAGAGTTATAGTAGAGTAGGCGTGTTTTACAAAAGGTATACTATGCATAGCGTATGTTATGGCATGTGTGCAACCAGCATATCACCCAGCGTCTGCAAGATTTTTAAGCATCCCACATAGCAATCTTCACTTTTTTCTCATTTTTTCTTTTTTATCTCACGTTGTTCTTATCAACCGTTGAAACTTGTTGTAAATTTAAATAAAATTCAACTTTACGTGTTGTTTTTAAAAAATTCTATTCAACCGAAAAATCCCTACTCATTAGGATCGTAAAGAACTTTTGTAATAACCTTTAGAATGGTTTTATTCTATTATGAACAAAAGTAGTTATTTTAGCAAAATTATGAAAAAAATTGTTGAGGAGTAAATCAGATATCATCAAAATGACCATAAATTTCATACGTCTGCCTTGCAAATCGAATGAACAACTTCAACAAGTACCTTGATCATCCACCCGTTTCTACTTTAAAAGACATACTTTTAACCACAAATGGGATGTTTTTTAACGGAGCATAAAAAATATATTAAAAAGTTTGGGAAAAGTAATCTTCCATGAAACATTTGCATCATTGAAAATAACGCTCAGTGCGGTTTAGCGGGTTCAATGATCTGAAAGGCTTGAAATGAATTCTTTGCAATATTAACTTTCAGCATCAGCACGTAAGCTAAAAAAATGGAATTTTATTGAAAAAAATGTTTTTATAAATACATTTTTAAAATTTTGAAAAAAAAACGGGGACAAAATATTGCTAGATATTATTTTTTTTCATTAGCAGAGGCTATATTTGTTTTGTAATAAATCAGATGTAGCCTGGAAATAAATCTCATATGAATTAACCCTGTTGTGATGATAAAACATAAAAAACAAATGATCGCATTTGATTGTTTTTAGCGAGTTAAAAAGACATTGAAAAATTAAAAGCATGATTATTCACATACGGACAATTTGAAAACGATCAAGAAAATTAAATATCGCAAATGTGTTGAAAAAATAACAAAAATACCCTTGCGGAACACAATAAAAACACTGAATTGATAAAAAACCCTATGAGAATATTAATTTGTGAACAATTTCATCTGATGCATCTCTGAAAGATAATGTGCTATTTCTTGGAGTATAAAAGTTTCAAAATTTTCTTTAACAACAAGTAAACTCAATGTATTCATTGTGAACAAAAGTTTTAAAAATGTACATTCGAATGAAGACTTCAGCTCTGGTGTCAGGCATGGTGTGCATACTAATGAATGAGGTGGAAAGGCTGATGGAGCTGAGTTGAAAAGAGATTTTGATAAAAATGGTTTTTGCTTCATTCTCTTGAGTTTCCATTCTACTAATTCAGGTCCAGTTTTTACCACTAAAATATTCATATAAAAAAAACTTTAGTATCAACTATTGAAAAAAATATTTAACTAACTTTGAAACAGTCAAAAAATAGAGATCAAATTAAAAATAAATAAACAGCACCTACTAACAATTGACTCTCATTCCAGAGTTCAAACAAGCATCTAAACGACATTTCTTGCATTGGAAAATATTGCAACTTTTCCATTCTGACGCCTGCAATTGAGGATTCTGCCTTCTCAAACACTCAAAGACCCTTCTCGTTCTTATCGCTCTTTTGAAGAACCCCTTGAATTATGTTATCGCATCGATTCAAAGTTAACTTGATTTTGATTTATTCAACTAAATTATATATTAAAATAGCCTTGATTGAATTATATAAAAAACAAAAACTTCGACCAATTGTTTAGTTATTTCTCTAAAGAGTACTCTTAATTTTAAATGTGAAATATCTGCAACTTTTTTGAGCTCAAAAAAATCAGTTTTTAAAATCTAAAATTTAAGCTTAAAAATGAACAAATAGCAGTCATTTGTTGACGAAATCTCATGGGGAATGAGCAATATTTTACCTTGCATCCCTCGCACGAGACCACTCCGTAATGTTTGCCCTTTGTGCATTCACTGCCGCATGCCCTGCACTTTTCAGCCACTCCTGCACAACACAGCAATTGTATATTGTTTGGATTGGAAAAAATATATATTAATGGTATTAATGAAAGAACAAAAAAGTTTCAGAATTATATTCAAAGTGCTAAGCTTTTAGTTAAGTTCATGTTATATAGTGATGTAAATGGAATGCATTGAATGTGTGATGTGTTGATAGTAAGCACTCAAAAAACATAAATTGAAAGCTTTTAAAAAACCTAAGTTGAATTTTTAATAAGAAAATTTATAGAAACTGAATTGATTTGAAAATGAAGAGTACTTTCTGGGAACATCCTCAATGCAAGATTTTTCGATGGCATTACTTTATTTTTAACGGGAATCAAACCTTTTAAATTGAGTCGTTAAGATTCTTTTGAAAACATAAAAAACAAAATTGAAAAAACTCCGATCTATTATATATAGGAATCAGAAATTATTTGCATAAGTATATTTTGTATGTAGTCATTGCAATAAAAGTGCTCACATGGCAGCTTTACAACTGTCCATTTGTGACGTTACCACGTCACCAGACAGCTTCAACGGGAATTATGCAATTAAACTAATTTTGAGATTGTAGTTTATGATTGAGGCTTCAAGCATTTTTATTTCAAATAATGATAGTTTTAGGATTAGCAGACGAAGTATAAAACTGAATAAAATGGCTTGTAAATAATTGAAATTCTAAAAATTAACATAAATAATCAATATTTTGATTGTTGAATTCATTAATTTTAGTTTATTCAATTATTCACCATTTATTGAATTTGTTTAAGTGAAATTTTTCCTGGTAGGCAATATTTTGTAAGACCTTATTCTATAAAATTTCTTCAGTGATTCATTGAACCAATTGCACTATAACGATGTTACATCAATGTCAATTCAAATACATTTAGGCGTTTGCTATGCAATTTTCTTTATTTTATTTTCAGGTAATTGGTAAGGGGTTTGAAATGGTATTGAAAAAGTGGTGGTTATTCAAGGTCTTTCATCCACTGGCTTTTTAACATTGTTTATATTTCAATTTTACACTCGTTTGTTTTTGTGAGTTATTTTTGTGCTTAAGTTTTTTTGTGCTTGAATTTTAGCTTTATTTATTTATTTTTTTAGATAGAAGATAACTTTATTGATTAAATTTAAAATCAAAAATTGTTGAAAAAAAGAATTATAAAATATGTTAAATTCTTTCGAAATGTTTAATTATCATCAGGAATTGGTGAGCAAAATAAATGAACTCAATAAAACATAAAAAATGAATAAAATCAACTCAGTTTTCTAAATTTCATTTATATAAGTATTATTATGGTTGCTTTTTTTCAATTAACAGACCTTTTTTCCATATAATCTTAGTTAACTGTTTTGTTTATTGTATAATTTTTTTTTAAATTGTCATATCTAATAAAACTTACATCACATTAAACTGCATTCTAAGTTCATAATACTCAGTGGTCTAGAAATTCCTGAAGTTGATGCCATTATAATTATACTCGTCATTGAATTTGAATGAATTATATAAACTTATTACTATGTTTATTATTATTTTCATTAATTTATTATTACTATTTCCATGGTTGTGCGCTCTTCAAAACTGCGTCTTTTTGTGCCTTGCTAGCTTTGTAGGACATGGTAAGGCCCAGGTAGTTACCTCTAACAATAGCAATCAGCAATCGTTGAAAAAACCAGGTTGTCTCCAGATTGACAGAGGTACGTTCCTTCATTTTGTTGCCTAGTTCTAATAAAAAACTTCTACAGACTGGGCCAAAAACCCCAGAAGTCTCAACCGCTACAGGAGTGAACAAATAACGGGGCTGAAGAAATGTTTATTTGAAAATTTTTGAAATCTTCGCATTACGAGCTGAAGAGCTTGGAAAGACTGCCGAATTGAGAGATGCAGATGCAAAAAACGTGTCCGTACAGGTGACATTTCAAGTCAAAGACTTTCCTTCTTTATACGGATAAACAGTGACGCCATTGGGTCTTTTACTATCGTCAAAGTAGAACCGAAAGGTTCAAGGATTGAATTGAAGCCAGCGACGTTTAAACACAATGTCGTTTAGAGCACAATGACGAGGATAATGGTCTCCGCTTTTGACACATGAAAAAGGATGCAGCCCAAACTTATTAACCTTTTCACCACAGCGACAAGTGAAATTTTGACACACATTAGAGCCAGTATGGAGAGCCAGAACGTAACGAAAACAATCGCTTGAAAGCAGGTTGCCTAAAGATGAAGCAGGAAGTGCACTGAGCCAAACACCAGTGTGGGGTTGAGAGGTCGCAAGAAAACAAGCTAAACGATGCTGGTCAAGAAACGTTTTTAAGTTGTCAGAAACTATTTTACAATTTATTTGATCCCACTGAAGTAGCGAGAATTTGGTTTCAGGTGACACAAAGTTATCTTCATTCCAGGATTGCACACGTACCGTCAAAGAATTGGCAAAAAGAGATTCGGAAAAGTTTGAAAGAGTGTTTTTGACTGAACCTCCGATAGCACACTTATAAGTATGCCGTCAATTTTGCCCAATTCATCGGATGATTCATAACAAGGCGCAAAACGTAATATGTATAAAAGTTTGGGTTTGGAAAAAAAATGAAGTGATAGAAATAGAGCCGGACGAGAACTGATTAGCAATAGACGTTAGGACATTTGTGAAAGAATGGACCGCTTTTTGGAAAGAGTATCCATAATACCAGATTTAAGTATCGGTGAACCTAAAATCTGTAAATTGGCAGAGTAAGTAACATGAACACCGGGTAGCACTGCATTGATGTATCTTATCGCTAATTTGAACTCATCAGAACTACAACCTATGTATGCATGTATTTTAGTTTTATTATTTTGATTTTTTTCTCTGATTCACTTTTTGAGAATTTTAAGTATTTTTTTCCTTGTTATATACTCTTATGCTAAAATAAATTTTCTCAATTTTTCAGTTTCAATAGAATATTCACAGCTTGTCTTGTTTTTTAGAAATGTCGGGAACTTTTACGCTTCAAGGAAACTTGATTTGATCCCATAAGTGAAACCCTATCTTAATACCCTTCTTAAATATTCGATGTCATTTATTCTATTATATAAGAAATAAATCATAAGTTTTAAATGATTTTTGACAAAATCAATTTTTTAAAATAAAAATATGAACCCAAAAAAAAAGATTGAAATTCAAAAAAAAAATTATTTGAAAAACTTGAATGTTTTAGTTTTATTAGCTGTTTAATCCTGGTTCTTGGGCTTCAATTATTTATATTGGATTTTAAAATTATGTGTTTTTGACATTTCAGTTTGCTTCTACAAAATAAAATTTTTGCTTTTTATATTCCAAAAATGAAAAACATTGAAAAGTATGAAAAAAATTAAATATTCTAAAACGAGAGTTTATATTATTTGCCTTAAATCAAATAATTTATCACCTAAGCTAATAACTATCGTTAAAAATTTAATAGTTTGTTGTCCACTATACTAACATTCGCGCTAAAAATTGCACACTAATATTTTATAAATAACTTTCCCTCTTACACCTCGAATTTTTGAATAAGCAACGACCTTCCATCCGTCCTATAGAATAATCACCCGGTATCCACACCCACCACATCCAAATTAGAGACAATTTTTGTAGAAAAGATTCAATTTACTCAGTTACCAGGATCATAATATTAAATATTGTTCTGATCCAATATGAGCCGCCATTTGAAGTTGTTGAAGTTGGCATCAAAAATTTCATTAATTTTGTGTTTTGATAATGGTAAAGTCTGACTAGTTGCTTGTAGGTAGGTTTCCACTGTTCATGTCTAAAATTTTTTGAGAATTGATGACTATATCTTCAAGTAACGAAAACCATTGTGCATTCAACTTGGAAATCAGGTGTCTCTTCATATGAAAAACATGATACTACATAATTTTAATGAAGTCTTTCAAAATCTCTAGTTTAAAAAACTTTACGATGCATTGAAAACATATTTAAGAGTGTTAACAATAGGATGATGGAGAGCTTATTTTCAAATGTTCAAAAAAGAATGTTGTAAACCTTCCTCATCTGGCGATCAAATAGTTTTTGTTTCAATACTTTGAAAAAATCATTTTGTGCACCAATGCAGATCATAATAAGAAGTTTAAAATTTCAAATTCAAAAACCATTTTGAAAAATAGATATGGATCAATATTTTCTAAAACTAGTTTTTGTTTTATAAACCACTTTCGTGATTTCAAATTTTCAATTGAGACAATGAAAATTTGTTAAAACTTATTTTCTTCAAATTTTTTCCCGAACATCAGTTTGAGTGCAGACATTGTAAATTAAAGAAAATATATTGAAGTGTGCCTTAAAAAGCATTAGGGTGCATAAACACGTCAGAAGGGTGCTCAAACGTCGGAAGAAACTAAGAAATTCACTCAAAACTCCACATTATAACTCTACATTAGAAGCCGAGTTTTGATGAAAAGATAAAACTTAATATTGCTTTTTCCTTGAGTCATATTTCAATAAAATTTCAATGTAAAACTTCTTTCATTAATAAGCTTGAAGCCAATGTGTTTCACTTATATTGGTTGTGAATTATTAAGTTAATTGATTGAAACTGTATTCAATAAATTTATTTGAAAAAATAAACGTATTTTGAACCAATCACAAATTGAAGTTACACCTTGAGGAAATATTTAGAAAAGAAACAAGTCTTTGAAAACAATGTTTCAAATGTGGTTTTTAAGTGCCAAATAAGCTTTTTGAAAACTAATTCGTTCAAAAACTATAATGCATACATCATTAATAAAAGGTCTGCATAGCTGGTTGTACTTTAAAAATGCCTGTTAATGATTTTTCTGTTATCCAAAAGCGTTTACAACTAATAAAAGTTAGAACCAATTAAGTTTCATTTACCTTGAAAAGCTTTTTTGCAATTAAGTGACAAATTGATTTCTATTATTGTTGTATCACTAATAATATGAAGTATATTCTATAAAAAATGAAACATAAGGAAACAAGATTGACTTTAAAGTTCAAAAAACTGAATTCATCTTTAATGAATTTGTGAACAGAAGCTAGAGCTGAAGATTGTTGAAGATTGGATTTTTCAAACTCAGTTATATGTTTAATAGTGAGCTTGGCATCTTGTTTTCAATAGAAATTACTGGAGAATTTAAAAATCCCAATTTGGTGCTAGTGGATATTTTATAACTGAAACAATAAAGTGAAACTTACAATGAAGCTTTTAGAAAGCTATTTTATATTTTTCAAACTTGTATTAAAACGTGGGTTTTTAAAAAAGTGCAATTATACTGACTAGTTGATAGGAAAGCAAGATAAACGGACGGATGAATGCATGGATGGAGAGGTTAATGGAGGCTTGCTTGGTGGCTTCCTCAAAATACTTGCGTCAAATTGTCTCTATTCGACTTTCTCTTGGATAATCGTGCAAAACAAATTTAAAAAAAAATTTTTTTTAAATGAAAATTTAAAAGATTTTGAGGTTTTAAAAATAACAAAAAATTTTTTATTGTTCTCATCCTTCATGATTTGCTTTATCTCCACGTAGCAGATGTGGAATTCATGCATCAAATTATTTCTGATCGAGCCCTTTCATCAATATTTACAAATACTATTTGTCTATATTTAGAAATACTACTTTGTGTGTAAAATGTACGATAAATAAATAATTAAATATAGATAAATAAATAAATAAATTAAAAAAAATAT